>CAUYLG010024666.1:0-39729 GCA_963573385.1 Cacajao melanocephalus
ACCCGAGAGGAAAGCCTAGGCAAAACCATTCAGGACATAGGTATAGGCTAGGACTTCATGACTAAAACACCAAAAGCAATGGCAACAAAAGCCAAAATAGACAAATGAGATCTAATTAAACTTAAGAGCTTCTGCACAGCAAAAGAGACAATCATTAGAGTAAACCAACAACCAGTAGAATGGGAAAAAATTTTTGCAATCTACCATCAGACAAAGGGCTAATATCCAGAATCTACAAAAACTAAAGCAGATTTACAAGAAAAAACAAACAAACCCATCCAAAAGTGGGCAAAGGATATGAACAGACACTTTTCAAAAGAAGACAAATATGCAGGCAACAAACATATGAAAAAATGCTCATCATCATTGGTCATTAGAGAAATGCAAATCAAAACCACATTGTGATACCATCTCATGCTGGTTAGAATGGCAATCATTAAAAAATCTGGAGACAATAGATGCTGAAGAGGATGTGGAGAAAAAGGTACACTTTTACACTGTTGGTAGGAGTGTAAATTAGTTCAACCATTGTGGAAGAAAGAGTGGCAATTCCTCAAGGATCTAGAAACAGAAATTCCATTTGTCCCAGCAATCCCATTACTGGGTATACACCCAAAGGGTTATAAATCATTCTATCATAAAGACACATGCACACATATGTTCATTGCAGCACTGTTTATGATAGCAAAGACCTAGAACCAACCCAAATGCCCACTGATGACAGACTGGGGAAAAAAAATGTGCCACATATACACCATGGAACACTATGCAGCCATAAGACAAAATGAGTTAATGTCCTTTGCAGAGACATGGATGAACCTAGAAACCATCATTCTCAGCAAACTGACACAAGAACCGAAAACCAAACACCACATTTTCACTCATAGGCGGATGATGAACAATGAGAACACCTGGACACAGGGAAGGGAACAACACTCACAGGGGTAGGTGAGGGGGTGGAGGGGAGGGAGGGACAGCAGGGGGAGGGGAGGGATAACACTGGGAGAAATGCCTGATGTAGGCAACAGGGGTGGGGGGGAATGGAGACAGTAAGCCACCATGGCATGTATGTACCTATGCAACAATCCTGCAGGATGCAGGATGTGCACATGTACCCCAGAGCCCAAATACAATTTTAAAAAAATCCAAAGTAAGCAAAAGGAAAAAATATAAAGAGCAGAAATCAGTGAAACTAAATGTAGATAAACAACAGAGAAAAATTAATAAAACGATGAGTTCTTTGTAAATACCAAAAATATCAAACTCTAGTAAGATTGAATAAGAAAAATGGGGGGAAATTGACATTACCAATATCATAAGTGAAACAGGAAACATCAGTACAGACTCTGCAGACATCAAAAAGACATTAAAGAAATATAATAAATCACTCTATATGCATAAATTCCTGGAAAAACAAAAAATAACATGCTGTGATCTGAATGTGTCTCACCCCTCCAAAAGAATCATTTGTATGTTAAAATGTAACCACCAGATGATGTTTTGGAGAGACGGGGCATTTGAGGAGGTTATTGGATAATGAGGGTAAAGCCATTTTAAATGGGACTAGTTCCCTTACAAAACAGAGAGGGAGCTTGTTTATCCCTTCCACCCTGTTAGAACAAAGAAAAGGCAGCATCTACAAGGAACAAGCCCTCACTGGGTGAGACATAGATTAAGTAGGGGTCACCACCTGAGGCGCTGTTCACCACCTGCAGAGGTCTGTCCTGGAGACCCTGACTCAGTAATGGATGAATAAAATGCAATCACACACACAAGAATACAGTGAATCTGAGTGGGCTAGGGATGGTCATCAACTGCTCTCAGAGGGTGACTGCAGCTAACCAACCATGACTCCCTGTTCTTTCTCACATTTATTCAGTATAGATTTAATAACAGAGGCTCTAAGTCAACATGCTGGTGGATTATTAACATAGTTAAAAGAGTGGCTTTACAAATTATAAAAGGTCTTGGTTCCAGGGCCCAGAATAAACACCGTTAATGGGCAATTCCTCTTCGACCTCCCCCTGAGAGGACCATCCAGCACAAAGTTTACATGAGTAAACAGAGTAGAGACAAGGGAATGTGGGGTAAACAGACTTAACTGGGGAAGCTTTCATTATTCCTAATCTTTGCTCTATGCCTAATGCTCTAACGCAAGAACTGGCTGCCTTCAGCCTGTTCCATTAACACCTTTTGGCCTTCCAAAAGGTTTGAGACTATAATATTATAACTTTCCCTAATATTTCCCCAATATTTTGCCAGACACCCCGAGTGAATCCCAACAACCAGGCATTAAAATTGCTGGCACCTTTATCTTGAACTTCACGGCATCCAGAATTGCAAGAAATAATTATCTGTTGTTTATAAATTAAAGCTGCTAATGTGGTTATACCAGCTTTAACAGACTGAGACAGATATTGTCACTGAGAGTGAAATGCCACCTTAACAAATACCTGAAGTTGTGGAAGTAGCTCTGAACCTGGGTAATTAGTAGGGGCTGCAAGAGTTTTAAGGTGCATACTAAAAAAAGCCTGCATTGTGGTGAATGGAGTATTAAGATGCTGGTGAGGGTTCAGAAGAAGAGACCTGTAGAGAAAGCCTCTGTCTTTTTAGAGTTTCCCTAAGTGATTATAAACAGAATGTTGGTAGAACCCTGAATAGCAAAATTCATTCTGATGAGGTCTTAGATGAAAATGATGAACATGATATTGAAAACTTGGAATAAAGACACTTTTTGTTATAACGTAGCAAAAGAAAACCCTAGTGAATTGTGTTCATATCCTAGTGTTTTGAGAAAGGTGAACTTGTGAACAATGAAATAGGATATTTAGTAGAAGAAATATCTAAGGAAAGTGTTGAGGAAGTGGCATGACTTTTCCTGACTGCTTACAGTAAAATGTGAGAGTGATGGCTTAAAGATCGAATTCATAATCAAAAGGAAAGCAGAATTTAAAAATTTGAAAAATTATCAGCCTGGCCATGTTGTAATCAATAAAAAAGCATATTTCAGACAGAACACCAAGGATGTGACCAAGTGACCATTTGATAAGAGATTACCATGGAGAGAAGGAAGCCAAATGCTATTAATCCAAACAATGGAAGCATGAGCCTGAGGACATTTCAAAATCGAATGGATATACCTAAAGGTAAAACCCCAAAGACCTAAAACTAATAAGTGAATTCAGCAAGGACACAGGGATACAAGATGAATGTCAGTTGAGTTTCAATATACTAGCAATAAACATGTGGACACCAAAATTAAAAATATGATACAATTTACAAGCCAAAAATGAAAATAAATGCTTAGCTATTAAATATAACAAGAAGATACAGGACCTACATTCAGAGAACTACAAAATGCTGATGAAAAATAACAAATCTAAATACATGGAGAGACAGACCATGTTCATAGATTGGAAGACAACAGAAAAAAAAGTCAGTTCTCCAAAATTAATATACAGGTTAAATGCAATTATTATTAAAAATTTTTAAAGTTTTTTTTAAATGCAGGCAATATTATTCTTAAATTTATATGGAACAGCAATAGAAATAGAAGAGCAAATACAATTTTGAAAAAGCACAATATGGTGAGAGGAGTTCAGCTATTTGATTTCAAGACATTATATAGCTACAGTAATTAAGACATAGATCAATAATATAAAATAAGAATCCAGAACTAGACCCACAGAACTATTTGAAATAAAGGTGTAAAAGCAAGAGAATAAAGATAGACTTCTCAAAAACTGGTGCTAGGGCAACTGGACATCCAAAAGCAACAGAACAAACTACAACCTACGTCTCATACTTTACACAAAAATTGGCTCAAATTGGATCACAGACTTAAATGTAAAATCATAAAACTTCTGGAAAAAATAGAATACAATCTTTGGGATCTGAGACTGGGCAAAGAGTTCTTAGGCTTGACACCAATTCTGAATTTCCATCAAAATTAAACAATTTTGTTCAGTAACTGACTCTAGTAAGAAGACAAAAGACAAGCTACAGATTGAGAATAAATATTTGCAAATTGCATGATATATGATGAACTAGTATCTAAAATAAATAAAGAACTCTCACAACTCTACAGTAAAATAAAACAATTCAATTACAAAATAGGCCACAGATAGGAAATATTTTTATCAAAGGAGATATATGGATGGCAAATAAGCACATGAAAATTTATTCCAAATCATTTGCCATTAGGGAAATGCAGACACAGTAGCATTTTCCTAGTTTACCCATTTTTCCTTTTTCCATAGGCCTGCACTCACACAATTTCAGGAATATTAGTTATCTAAAATAAATATAAAAATAATTTAATTTTAGGAAAAACTTCTGCAGATTGCTATATATTTAATCCTATCTAGATTAAGCAATACAGTAGTAATACAGAGGTCTAAAAATAATGCCTCAGGTCTTTAAAACATTTTCTTCTTTGTATCAACCTGAAAATCATGAAAGAAGGAATTGGCTTCACAGAGTTTAAACATAAGTTTTCCTTCACGTATTATTACATAGATTTAACAAAAAGAGAGATCTGGCAAGTGATTAAATCAACAGTCCTCCTTAAAAGTAGTATCACTTCCAGGTCAGTAGTTTATAAAGATTCTTTGCATAAAAAGCACTCAGATATAAAATGAAATATTTTCTCTTTTATTTATACATTTTATATATACATACATACATTTTAGATATATTATGCAAGTTTGACAGTCCAGATAAATCCCAACTATGTCTTTGGTTTTAGAAGAGCATTGTGTTTCCAATAAACACAATGCTTTTCTAAAATTATTGAATACAAATCTGCAAAACAAAAATGTATGCTATAAGACGTCAGTATTTTAGTCACAATGGTGACAGTGAGTAGGTAGTAGTGACCTCCCAGAGTTTTATTTTTCTATGTGTAAATTTGAGTACATGCTGCTTATATTCACAAACTATTTTGTTTTGTGACAATTAATTTGAGTTTGCTAGTATTTTTTAAATCCTTGGTGATATTTGGATTTCTATTTCCCTACTAACGCTTTTATTTTAGAAAATTAGGGAAGATCCTGAGTCTCATCCTGGTGAGTCTTACCCAAGACTAGCAGAATCCTTCAAATTTTTTGTCATCTAGTCTTTTTTTTTTAACAGGTCTTTTAAGATACAATTTGCATTCCGTAAAGTGTGCCCACCTCAAGTATACAACTCAATGTTTTCAATATTATTTACAGAGTTGTACAACCGTCACCACAATCTAAATTTAGAACTTTTTTTTAATTACTCAAGGAAACATCATACCCAACAGCAGGGATTTCCCCTTCCTCCTTCACCCTTCTACAGCTCTAGGCTATTTTGCTTCTCTATAATTGCCTATACTGGGCATTTCATGTAAATAGAATTATTCACTATGTGCCAGTTGGGCTGGCTCTTCACTCATATAATATTTATGAGGTTTATTAATGTTGGTGCATGTATCAGTAGTTTGTTCCTGTTTATTCCCAAGTAATATTACATTGTATGAGTATGTCATATTTAGTTTATCCATTCGTTAGTTGACGAATATTTGGAATATTTATACTCTTTGGTTTTTATGAATAATGTGGCTATGAGCAATTCGTGTACAAATTTTTGTGTGTACATATGTTTTTTTTTCTCCTGGGCATATACCTAGGAACGGAATTCCTGGATCATATGGTAACTCTATGTTTAACTTACTGAGAAACTACCAAATGGTTTTCCAAAGTGACTTCACCATTTTACACTCCCACTAGCAATATAAGAGTTCCAATTTATCTACATCCTTGCCAACACATTTATTATGTATCTTTTTAAAATTATAAACATCCTAGTGGATGTGAAATAATATCTCATTGTAATTTTAATTTGCTTAGTTAAAAATGTTGAGTGTATATATATATATGTATATATACACACACATATAAACATATATGATTATTAACTATATATATTTTACTTGGAGAAATGTCTTTTCAGAACTTTTTTTCAAACCAGGTTATTTGTATTTTTATTATTTAGTATTAATATTATATGCTCTAGATACAAATCTTTTATCAAATATATAATTTGGAAATACGTTCTCTCATTTTGTTGGTTCTGTTTTCACTTTCTCCATGGTACCATTTGCGGCACAAAATGTTTTCATGTTAATAATATCCAATTTACAATATTTTGTTACTGTGCTTTTGGTACTATAACTAAGAAACCGCCATCCAATCCCAAATCACAAAGAATGACCCTTACATTTTTTTTTCTCAGGACTGTATAGTTTTAGCTCTTACATTTAAGTCTATGATCTGTTTTGAGTTAATTTTGTATGTGGTATAAGGAAGGAGTCTAACTTTTTTCTTTTGCATGTGAACCTCCAATTGCCCCATTTGTCAAAAATAATATTCTTTCTTTTTAAATTACCTGGGCACTGCTGTCAAAAATTAATTGACTCAGAAATGTGAAGATTTATTTTTGGACTCTCTATTCTATTTCATTGATCTGCATTTCCATGCTCATGCCTACCACACTGTCTTGAGAATCTTTCAACTTTTAATAACCATTTTCTCATAAGAGAAACATGTGAGTGTATGTGAGAAAGAGAGAGAAAATGAGAGAGACTGTATTCAAGTTTCTAAAAGGACCAAAGAGATCTTTGTTCCTCTTGAGAAAGAGTATCTCTCCGGATACTCTGATACATCAAGAACATTTAGAAAACTTACATACACGATGCCCTTTCCTGGGAGGTGTGCCTAGGTTGAGGAGTAAATAATGCACATAAGCTTATGAAGAAGTTCTGAGAACAGCAGCTCATGCCTGTAATTCCAGCACTTTGGGAGGTCGAGGTAGGTGGATCATTTGAGGTCAGGAGTTAGAGACCAGCCTGGCCAACACAGTGAAACGCTGTCTCTACTAAAAATAAAAAAATTAGCTGGGCTTGGTGGCAGATGCCTTTAATCCCAGCTACTCGGGAGGCTGAGGCAGGATATTCGCTTGAATCTGGGAGGCAGAGGCTGCAGTAAGCCAAGATTGCACCATTGCACCAGTCTGGACAACAGAACAAGACTCTGTCTCCAGAAAGAAAGAAAAAAAAAAAAGAAGTTCTGAGAATACATAGACACATAGAAGGGAACAACACACACAGGGGCCTGTTGGACAGTGGAGGGTGGGAGGAAGGAGAGGATCAGGAAAAATAACTAATGAGTACTAGATTTAATACCTAGGTGACAACATAATCAATGCAACAAACCCCAGGAAGCAAGTTTACCTGTGTAACAAACCTGCATGTTCCCCTGAAATTGAAAGTTAAAAAAAAAAAGTTCTGTGAAGGGTTGGCTTTGTATAGCCAGTTTCCTAAATTAATTTGGCAAAAAATCTTTTGGTTTATTTTTTACATATAACATGTATCAATATCCTGTTCTGATACAATCTGTGCAAAGTAAGGGTATAGCAAAAATGAAAGCAGAATAAAGGCATCTGGCCTGGAGACGCTGAAATTTCAAGGACTCACAGAATGGCTTATTTAGTGGTGCAGCCTTGGATGTGAGCAATGAGTAAGGTATTCTTGCATAAGGGATTTTTAGGTAGCAGGCATTCTGGGCATCACTCTCTCCATTAATGTCCAAGTCTTTGCTTATATTTTCTTCCATTTGTACCTCAAAATCTCTTCCAGAAAACCTGTGTTTACTAATTACTGCGTAGGGATTCATTTTTCTGAGTACCTATTGTGTACTAGGTATGATGTCATGTGTATTTTGCCGTTCACAATAACCCAGTAATGCAGGTGTTTTCTGTATTTTACAAATGAGTAAATGGAGACTGGAAATAAATTGCCTGAAGTTGCACAGTTACAAACTGTTGGAGCTAATTTTTTCACATTCCAGTCTTTATTAACAACTAAATTAGTTAATTTGGACAATAGAAAATGCTTTTCCATCATCACAGAGCACCCAAGAATCTCTCCTTGGTCTAAGAAGCAAAGAACAGTGAAGAGTATCACTGCTCTCACCACCAAGGGAGTATAAGAATGACTTACTTCCAGGGACATCATTCATCTCTTACACTCTACAGCTGCTACCAATATAGAGAGCCATCACCTGCCACTTGCTTCCCACCCTCTGTAATCTGTGGCTTACTCCCTCAAGAATATCTTCCCTAACTTCCGAGTACCTTGCACTTCCTTTTGACTTTATCATGGTTGTAATTTGATTATTAATTATATCCTGTATCTCCTCGACTACAATGTCATCTCTTTAGTGGCATTGTTCACTGCTGTGTCCTCAGCACCTAGGTTCCTCAGCTCCTTCAACAGAAGTTGTGATAACATTTGTTGGAGGACTGAAGGAATATATTTGAATTATATCATCTGCTCAAATGTTTTATTTATACCCATTTTTATTTACTATATTTGAAGCATAAGGTACACATATCCTAAAAGGAAAATAATTATTTGATATTGTTTATATTTTAATCAAGCTTGATTGCAGATATATGTCTCCCCCATCCTTCTCTGCTTCCCTCCTATTTTTTTTTTTTTTTTTTTTTTTTGAGATGGAGTCTTACTCTTGTCCCTCATGCTGGAGCGCAAAGGTGCGATCTTGGCTCACAACCTCCACCTCCAGGGTTCAAGCAATTCTCCTGCCTCAGTCTCCTGAGTAGGTGGGATTACAGGTGTGCACCACCATGCCCAGCTAATTTTTGTATTTTTAGTAGAGACCGAGTTTCACCATATTAACCAGGCTGGTCTCAAAACTCCTGAACTCAAGTGATCCGCCCACCTCGGCCTCCCAAAGTGCTGGGATTACAGGCATGAGCTACCATGCCTGGCCTCCTCCTCCTATTTTTAACTCTTTCCATCTCCCTGCCTAGTATGATTCCTTATAGTTCAGTTGTATTACTGAAAACTTGAATGATAGCTAGGCAAAGGAAAAAAGTGAATGTCAATTTAAGTCTAAAAGTAACAATCCATTCTGTGAATAGTTGACCAATAAATGTGTATTATATGTTCAAAATTCAGAGCTCGCTAAAAATCTGCTCTGCTCTAAGCAATCCTAATGATATAATCATATATCATTATATTTTATGTAATTTACTATATGATACAGGTAAATGTCTCCTCGGTCTTCACCTCTGCCTCCCAACCAACCCCCTTCAAGTCTCCTACTCTAGGCAGGAGAGGAATAAAAGCAGATAGTAGCAATACAATCTGATGCCATGTCACTGTTGTGCATAAAAGTCTGTCTGAGTGTCAACTATACGTTTTATTGTTCATAAAGGCTCAACCTTAGTTTTGCAGTTGAGTCCTGTATATTTGAACATGCTGTATATGCATGAGTATGACTTCTTTCCTGGACCAGTTCACCATCCCTCAATGTGAACCTTAAATCAAGTCTGTGGTACAGGTTGGTTATTTGCAGTATATTACAGACCTGCATTGATTAATTTCATATCTAGGGCTCAGAATCAACCAGTTCAATCTTACAAACACTGTATAACATGACTACTGCAGTCAGACTGAAAACATGCAATCTTCTTTTCAATTCTAATTTTAATATTTTCTAATAGGCTATATGCATCTCATTTGTATTTATAAATGAGATCCATGCGAGTTGGAAATAAAACTGAAGCACAAGTTAATCACATACGCAGGACTCCAGTACTGGGTGTAAATATATACTCACCTTTGTATATAAGCCAAAAAAAAAATTCAAGGAAATAAGGGGTTAGACACTCAGGATACTCTCCTCTCCCATGGTTTGAACTGAGATTAAATACACTGGGATAATTTACTGAAAACGTAAAACATATAAGCAAGTGGTTATTGAAAACGTAAAACATATAAGCAAGTTTTAACATTAGTAAATAAATTATTGCTAACCTAGGGACAAGTGTATTTTTATTTAAAAAAAAAAAAAGACTGCAAATTGTTTCTACTTAACAGGCAAATATATACTCCCTTTTTGGGCTCCTAGGTCACAAAAGGTGGTTAGCCTGTCACTATGGCTGATTTTTGAAAAGTGTGACATGCATTTAGTTGTCAGTTCCTATCAGCAGCATTCAGGAATCAACATTACATCAGCAGCAAGACACACCATTTCATGCTCTTTTTGAAGATAATTAGAGTTCTCTTTTGTTGCAAATAAGATGTAAAACAGCTATAACTGCTGGAGAACGTGATTAAAGTAACCTCTATAGAACCCCATTATTCTAGACAGATTCCTTCAGATGCATAATTTTCCCATTTTAAGAAAATATAATGCATGCATATAAAATTCAAATTGTCGAGACACCACTAACAAAAATTAGTACTCTATTAAGGCATTCTTAGTAGCTGGTTAACATGTAAAACTCCTTAAGAGTATTTTAACATAATCATGAAATAATAGTATGTGTCACAAAAGGTAAACATTTTACAATGAGAGGATTCTTCAGACAAGATCCATGTATTTAACTTTTTTTAACTTATAAAACTTTTGACAGATAATGTGTGAGAACTTATATCTCAAACACTCCAAATCCATGGAAATATGCATGCACTCTTTCATCACCTTTTGCTTCAACTCTGAGATAGGTGGTTGTAAACACATAAATGTACATACACATACACACAAGCATGTACACACATGCACACGTATACTCCTTACTCATTTGAACACTTGAGTGTCATCTCTTTGAAATACTAAGACTCCATATATAATTTTTAGCAGGTACTCTATAAAGCCAAATATACTTATTTCAAATAAAATAGCAGATATGCACCAATACCATATGTATCACGAGGTTTTAAAAAAATAATTGCTTTAAAATATAGGTAATTTTCCAAACTCTGTATAAAACATGTTTTCCAAGTGGATTTTTAAAATAACTCCCTTCTTTCCTTGCAGGTCCTATTCTTTTCGAAATGTAAGCTAGGACAGACATAGACCCCTAAGAGATCCAGCGTCCTACAAAGTAACTCAACACCTACTTATCTATGGGTGTTCCAGTTATTTAACAAAATATAAATTCTGTTTGAAAAAAGACATGTAAAGTGCTGATTAGTAAATGCCACCAAGATTACCCATACACTGACCATAACTTTTTCAGAATGGTTATAATTATAAAATCAAGTTCTTCGTTGACTCCGCCGGGAAACTCAACATCTAACAAAAATGTTATTAAAAAAGCTTACAAATGAATAATCATTCTCAACAACTCACAGCAGCCTTCACAGCATGAAAGTGGGAAAAATGGAAAAAGTTTTAAGGTGGGGGACTGATTAGGATGACAACAATCTCTGTCAAGAGAACGTATTGTGTAAGGCTTCTCAGGAGAAACAATTTTCACCTGAAAAGAGACAGCATTATGAACACTGAAGAACTGAGGATTGCAGGACACTGATCTTATTAAGAACTAATGCTAATTTGCACACTGTCTCCTGCTGAACTGGAAGCAAGTTTACCACTGGGTTTGTTAATTTACCCAGGACACCATTATCTTTGGTTGGACTTAATGTATCAGAGTGGAGGTCATTAACTGCTGGGCTCATGATTATCTAACATGAATTACGGACAGGATAACCAAAATACATTTGTACTTTGACTTTATTTCTCTGGATGCATTTGTTTTTTCCAGATGTTATTTAAATTCTATAACTATTATATTATATAGGTATATTTGCATGCTTTTTGTGGAGAATAGGGTAGAAGCGCCGATGTTCACAATGGAGATTGCTATTTTGATTTGGCTTCCTAGCATTTCAAAATAGTAATAAAATTACAGTATAAAGGACTCACTTTTTTCTTGGTTGAGGTTGCAAATAAAGAAAGGTATGGTAATGTGGGAATTTTTAATCACAATAAAAATGCATAATTACTCTGGGAGATTTCCTTCATCCGTTAGCTATTACATTGCCTTGGACGGTTAAATATTCAGAGTGAAGTTGCCTTGAATCTGCTCTCTCTGCTTTTGCAGGTTTTTTATTTCAACCATCTATCAATCATAGCTCTAAACTTACATTCTATCCCAAACAAACATTTTGTTTAAAAAAAAAAAGAAACACTATAAAATCCCACTGGTGCATTTATTTTAGCTTACAGTTCAATAAAATCACTATGAACATTCATAAAGAGAAATCCTGGAATTAAAAGTTAAATAGGAAAATGCATTCTTAAAAATATTTGTGGTTTATGGTTAAATAAACACATTTTCATAAAGCTGCATGTTCAATCTATTTTATATAAATGGAACAAATCAACCAAAAATTCATTTACAATTTTTATGGGTAAAAGCCCATTTCTAATAGCAGGGAACACTTTTGTGTCTCTGCATGATATCTGTAGAAAGAGGTGAATTTTCATTTATTTAATGCAAATATTCATACAAGGTAAACTCTTCAGGCATATATGGAGCATGCTTCATGGCAGCTTTGTGGCAATAAGAAAATAACATGACATAATTGTACAATAAATGGAGTGCTGCAACCTCAAAATTACCTGCAGCACAGTGTTGTGAATATAGAGAAAAATACAGGAATTCTGAAGCGTTTTTTGCTAGTTTCTAAGCTACTTTGCTTACAAATGATTTAATTCTGATCTCATATAGCTGGACATTTATGACAATCTAATCTTCAGAACTGCAAAATTACTAAGATCTTTTTTAAGGCTTTGAATAATGAAAAGTGTATTGTTAGCAGATGTGCCACAGCTTTCAACCGCACAATACACGTTTAACTAACAAAGTAAGAAAGAGAGCAGAGTAAAGATGTTAGCTTCAGACTTACTGCATGTTAAGAGTTGGGCTTTTATATCTGTTGCCTGAGGAGGCATTGTCCTGGCTTAGACCTTAATAACATCATTTTCCAGGTAAAGTTGAATACCAACCTTTAAAGCGGAAATATGATTTTATATTCTTTTTTGAAAATTGGTGTTGACACAATAACTTGAAAATCACTCGACATATAAAAATATGTCACCTGTTTTTAAAATACCTTTGATGAAGAGGTTTTCAGCATAACAGGTTGTTTTCTATCACAGAGGAGGATGTTAAGCAGTTTTACTAATTAAACATATATAAACATGTATTAGAAAAATATGTTTTCCACGTTTGTGGAATGATATTTGTTTTTTGTTTTATTCTGGTGTTTGTTCTGTTTAAACTCACCTATAAGCTGAGAATAATGGCCCCAAGTCAAGTCTGGCTTATATGTGTTCCTTTTCCAATTCCAGCTTTTGGTACTTTCTAGCAAATTCAACTTGGGACTTTTAGTGGGCAGGAATCTATTCTAAATTTAGGCAATATCATATTAAGAATCATGGCAAAGTACTGCAGTCCATTTCACAATTAAACCAACTTTTAAAAAGCATGTCTGGATACTCTCAAGGAAGACAAAGTTTGAAATTCTTCATCTAAAAAGGCTACCTCTGTTACACTAACTAGTGTGGGATCAATGAAAAGAAAGCAGATTTTAGACCACTAACCATTCTCCTAAACGAGAAGCATTATTGCTATAATTTACATATAATTTATATAATTTACTGATTCAATAACATTAGAAAAATTTTACTCATTGTTCCTTACCGTACTATTTCACAATTCAACTTTGCTATTCTTAAAAATCAATTCTCAATTGAGTGTTTTAATAACAAAGAATGTTGGCTGGGCACAGTGGCTCATGCCTGTAATCCCAGCACTTTGGGAGGCTGAGGTGGGCAGATCACCTAAGGTCAGGAGTTCCAGACCAGCCTGGCCAACATGGTGACACACCGCCTCTACTAAAAATACAAAAATTAGCCTGGTATGGTGGCACATGCCTGTAATCCCAGCTATTTGGGAGGCTGAGGCAGGAGGATTGCTTGAACCTAGGAGGTGGAGGTTTCAGTGAGCAGAGACTACATCACTGCACTCCAGCCTGGGTGACAGAGCAAGACTCTGTCTCAAAATAATAATAATAATAATGTTACATGCATGTTAGTAGGACCATAATTGATTAAATCCTGGTGCGCTGAAGTTTCAGAAATGGACCTGTTATCTCTCTCTCTCTCTCTCTCCATATACAAGTTCACTATTGAGTCTACTAGTACAAATGTGCAAATATTCATCATTTTTCAACTGAGCAATAGCCTCCTTACTGGTCTCTTGGTTTAAATCTTTAGTTCCTCTAATCTAAACTCTAAGCAAATGCCCAAGTAATTCTTTTAAAACACAAATTTGATCTGCATTCTGGTTTAAAAACCTTCAGCAGCCATTCACAGCCTTCAGGATAAAATAAAATCATCAGAGTTTAGCATATAGACCCATCACCTCATGGCTACTGCCAACCTTATTAACTTTCCATTTTGTTATCTCAAGTGATCCTTGTAAACAGCACGCTCTTTTATATTTCCACTTCTTACCAATAGTTGTCCTTCTGCCTTACTCATTTGACCAATTCTTATTTACCTTCAAAACTCCAATTACATTGCTACCACCTGTTTAAGTGGCCTTCTCTCCCATTAAACGTAAGACCTTTAAGGGCAATGACCTTAAATTCTAGGCCTAGCATAGGTCCCAGAACATAGCACATGGTTAATATTCGTTTGTTGAATAAATAAATGAATGAGTAGTATACAGATACTCTATTGCCTTAAGGGCAGCGTACTAAATGTAATGAAAGTTCTCTTAGCCTACAAAGTTAAAATGAGTGATTCTGTGATTGAGCTGCAGTCACACAAATCAAGGTGATCTCCTTGATTGCCAGTTTTGATGACAGTGGCGGCCTGTCTGGAGCAGGCTGCCAGGATATTGGCTGCAGTGGGGGAGGTGACCCCCAGGGCTGTGTGCTCCATGCAGCTGAGGAAATCTGGGAACAGGTGAAAACCCTGTCCTTTACCAAGTTGGCAGGGTGGGAGCCCTTCCTTCCTGGTTGCAGCTGCAGCCATACAGCTGCAGCTGCCGACCTAGGCATCTCTGCACTCTCAGGGACCTGGGAAACTGCCCCCCACTCCACCTTGCCCCACAGACTTGGAAGTTCCTGCTCCCTCTACCTGGCCTCTCCCCATTCCCAACACCTGCTCCTATTCTGGAGCAAAGTTGTGGCCCAGCCCATGCACTGTCATGACCTGGCAGCTGTGTGTGTGCTCAGGGCAGTGCTGATACACCAGCCCCCTGCCATCTCAGCCCCCTGCGGACTTTGGGCACTGAGGAGAGCTGGTGGGAGGCTGACTGGTGGCTAAGGGTAGCTCAGCGCAGGAGTGCTGGCAGCCCTGGGCAAGAACAGCCTGGGTTCCGTGGGTACTGTGGACGGCATGTTAATAGTATCAGGAGGCAGACAGGCTCCTGGGTGGAAAGAGGCAGGTCCCTGGTGAAACCTTACCTTTAGACCGGGGAAGGTGTGAGGCCTGAGGGCCAGGCTGCCATTTCCATGGACTGGAGTGAGAACTTATGGTGCTTTCTCTGGGCCTGCCCATGGCTGCCTATGGACCAGACTGCATGCACTTCCTCCCCTCTAAAGCCCAAAAAAACCCAGGATTCAGCTACACTGGGCAGATGACAGGGCAACCTGCCTGCGGAAAGGAGCTACCCACTGTGGGTCTCCTCTGAGCTCTTCTGTTGCTCAATAAAGCACTTCTTTGCCTTGCTCACCCTCCACTTGTTCACATACCTCATTCTTCTTGGACATGGAATAAGAACTTGAGTACCGCCAAATGGTGGGGCTGAAATAGCTGTAACACAAACAGGGCTGAAACATGCCCATTGTTTACCATGTTGTAGGTGATGAGAAAGAGGGAAGAGCTGCAGCCCTTTGGGGAATCCAGGCCTCAGAGCTCTGGAAGCCAGGACTCTGACACCCTCTTTAGGGCTCTGGACTTCCTGGCATCTCCAAGCTTCTGGGCACCACCACATTCCCCTGTGCCAGCCATGGAAGCTGCTTGCAGTACACCTGGTCCAGCAGCAGTCTTGAATGGGAGCCAGGGCCTGTGCTGGCATCTGGAGCTACCTGCCCCACCACAGCCAGCGTGCCCAGCTGCGCACAGTGGCCAGATCCCATGCTCATTCACTCACACACCCCTCACCACTCTGTGCCTGGATCACCCTTGGCAGGCATGGGAACCAGGCCAGTAGCACAAGAGAAGTGCAGCCTCCCAGGGCGAGTGGGCAGAGTGAGCCCAGTGGGTCCAAGCAAAACTTGGGCAAAGGCACCACCAGTCACAGAAGTTTCCAGCCAGAAAAACGACAACACAAGGATCCTGTGACAGTTTGAACTGAATTAGGAGCTTAATGACAATAGTGAATTAATCTCAGGGAAGAATCTAGGTTGATAAATGACTTTTTCTCTCAATCCTTTGCAATTGCTTTGCCCTCACATATTTTGATAGTAATTTTGCAGTGACTCACTTTGTTGAGTCTTCAAAGCAGTCAACTTAAAAACAACAGCTCTCTTCTCCTATTCTTTGTTCATCAGTTTACATAATATTTAATTAAATTATGTAATTACAAGAACAAGCACAACTGACGTAATCAGGTTTGGGAGCAAACATCACTAGCTCTTGGCAAACATATAACTCAACCTGTAGGGGAAAAAAAGTGTGTCAACATGCTTGCCACAGGAGTGCAGATGCATATAATATCAGTCCGTGAGTTTTGCCAAAGATGTGGGGAGAATCAGTTATGCTAGAGATGGTTAGGTGGAACTAGGGTAAGAGACATTCTTCTGTAATAGGATTTTTTTTTGTTACTTATTTTAAGATGCTGCAGTGCTTTGAAGTCAGTATTCTAAACATTAATTCTCAAGGTAAAGAAGCAAAGGTCTAAATATAATAGGCACAGGAGATTAAGCCAAATTGATTTTGACTTCAGAATACAGTCTGGGCAGTCCAATTTTTAATGTCTGATATTTACTAGCTCTTTCCTTCAAATAGCACAATATGAAAAAAATAGAGAACTTAAATTCTGGTAGAGTTTTTGTTATCTATTTTTTTGTTTTATTTTCTCCTTATCTCCTTCAACTTGGATAGACTGCAATGAAAAAGATTAATATTTAAGAATTCACTCAAAAGTTTTGACTTCTGTATTATGGAAAACTAAAGGACTGATGAAACGATGTTTCATTTAAAATAAAATGAGACTGCCTTTTAAAATCTTTGTGTTAATCTGAACCATTTTTAGTCAGGATGACCTAATTATATAGCTCAAAACAAGCGCAATCCAGAAGTCAATGCATCAATTCCAATGATAAAACACTGAAAGCATCGCATAGGTAGAAAACACACTATTCTTTTGGTTACTGGGTCATCCACATCCATGGAAAACAACCTCTCAGAAAAACACCAAGTCAAGGGGTTTTGTGGTGGGAGGGGGTACTTAGGAAGACTCAGTGTTCTTTCCAACAGAGGAAATAGTTACAAAGAGTGGATATGTGGAAGCCAGATGGTTTCTGGTACTTTCTGGTATTTTCAACATAAGTAAGCAACTCTCTAAGTAATCTGTACAGATCGATTTTTTACAATCAGTGGACTCCGTTTGAGATAATTAGCCTATCTCTTATCACTGTCACTCAATCTAAAAGTGATGGAGTCTTGGATCACTTTTTCTTTTATTGCTGAGCTTCTTCATACACAAGCAACAGCTCTCAAGAACATGCATACTTCAGAGATTCATAAAGGAGAAGTTTTGTTTTTATTTTTCTGTAATGTGTGCAAATGTGTATACTAGTATATATGAATATACATAGTATGTCATTTATGTAAAGTACATCTTAATATATTACATCCACTGTAATATCTTTTAATCTCAGAAAGTAAAATTTTTGTGAGAAGCAGCAACATACCAGCTGTCATTAGCAATCTCAGATTAGTTGGAGCTCCTAGACTAGCCCACCAATATCATCAAACAAATTTATTCTGTTATTCTCTGCTTTGGAAATTTTCACCCATAACCTAATACCCTTGTTTTCCACATTCCACACAACTGTTAAACTGGAACTCCCTTTTTGAAACAAATGTCTTCAGAGTTTCCTTTTGCCTTTGCCACTCTGATCAAGACTGCTTTCCTGCATATACAGAAAGTGTCTGACTTGCATATTAAAGTGCATTTATTGAAGTTTCAAAGGATGGCTCTTAATTTATTCCTGCACTGCATGCAAGGAATTGTGGCTAGGTTTGTTGAACAGTATCTGGCATTTTAAGTACAGTTTTCTCAAACCTCAGTGGGCCAGGGTATCTGGAGAGAAGGCATTCTTTGCTGACCTCATAGCTATTGGTGCTCAGCTAGTTTCATGCCCACAGTCAGCTGATACTATGGGCAGTGACATCAGTAACCTCTCAACATTTTACTTTTTTCTCTGCTTAAAGGATACTGTTTCATCAGACCTCACTTTTGATGCAAAGCGTTCGATATTTGACCCCTCACAGTTTCCTGTCTTATCCAGCGTGTTACACCCAGTCTTACAGTGGGAAACACCTGGCAGACATTAGCATGGTCGTTGACAATAGGGAGGCAGGTCAAGAAGGAACTCCAGATGAGATGAGGAACAAGAGTTTGTAGAAAAAAAGTGCGCAGAGGACAAAAGGAGAGATGGAAGGAAGGAGAGGAAACATTCTAACAGAAGTGCTGTCTGCCCTCTCCCCTCCCTCACCCTTTACCACTTCCCGCTCTGGACTAGGCCGGACTCTGCTTTCATCTCCTTTCTTCCCACTTCCCACCACTATCTCCAAACAATATGGATTCCAGAGACCAGTTGCAGTGATGGCTTCACCAGCAGGCTTGCTTCAAGGCCTGGCCCTTGGCATCAGAAACAGTAGTGATCAAAACCACTAGGACGTCGGACTAAACACGGCATGCATTCCTGGAAATCCACCTCCCCTGCAATTAGCCACCACTGAAGCAGCTGTGCTGGGTAGAGAAAGCAGGGTAGGCATGATCCCAGCTAGACACCAGCCTCAAAGCCTTGTGCAGGCCAAGAAACCACCACAGGAAACTGAAACAGACCTCCCGTACCACAAACATTTGACGGCATGCCAGCAATGGGTCTGATAGGATTGGATCCTGGCTCTGTGGTCACTGGCAAGGTGAAGCATCAACCCAAGTCCACTGTCACTTCTTATAAGCTGCCAATCCACCCGAATTTGTTTGGCTTTGAGTCATTGATCTGATGAGAATTGGAAATGCTAACTTGATTCTCTCTGCTTTCAAAGAAATGATGTAACCCAGATGTGTGAGGAAAGAATGACCAGAAAATGGGTAATGTAAAAAACTTAATCCAAAATAAACAAACAAAACCTAACACCATCATATTGAGGGATTAGAAATGGAGGAGATATTCTGAAATGTGCACCGAATTAAGTAGGCACACTGGGAGTCTCTGTTCCCACACTAGATGAGATCTGGCGTGAAAAGAGACAGAAACATTGTCCCTGTTCATCACAGACAAATATCAGAACACCAGCCGAGTAATGCATCCGTAGACTGCTGCACATGTCAGTGATGGCATCCACTTCCTGCAGAGGAAGCCAGCAGCATGGTAGGATGCTTGCCCAGGAGAATCGCAAAGGAAATAGGAGCTATCTTGCTATTTCGGGGTGAGCAAATGGGAAGTCATGTCAGCCTTGTCTCCAACACACACAACCTTTATCTCCTATTTAGTTTTTCTCCTGTTGAGCGGTTCCCCACCTCTCCTTTTCCTCTCCCCACCTTCTGCCACCCCGCCCCAGAGAAATTCCAACGATATACAAACAAGAACATATTAAACAACTGAATTGGCTCCAGACGTCATCACGAAATTGGGTATAAGTACCCACTTTTCTGACCCTACTCTGCAGTTAGGTAAGGAAGAACAGGCTTAATTGCTCCAATCCCACGGCTATGTTGACATATTTCCAAATGATTACATAACTTCCCCACATCCTTCTCTGGGAAGGAGTGTTTATCAAAAGCATGGAAACTGACAGGATGGCATTATTAGCATGTTTCTGAGCCGATCACGTTGCCGATTTGTTGAGGATGATTTTAACTCTAGTCACTTGAAGAAGGGATGCTTCCTGACACATTGCCCTCATGAAGGTAGACTACATAATAAAGGCATGCAAATGGAATGATAGAGGTATTACAGAGACACAAGCCGTGGTGGGGGGTTTGGGGACACACTCTGAAACTATTATATAGCTAACAATGAAAACGTACTTTTGGGTTTGCCTCTATTTGGGACTGTCTATTTAAGATGTGTATGTGGAAATGGTGTACCAGGAAACTGAATTCCGGTGACATTTCCTCTGGAGGCAGGAAAATTAATTTCAATTTAACTCAAACAGTTGTGGGGTAGGGAGAGGAAAAGGAGGCTTTCTGTGATTGCCAATCCTGACAAAGAGTTTAAAGCTTTAGCATATGAGCTGTTTTCTTCATAAACAGAGGCATAAAAGGGTTGTATCCAAGTTGTACCCTCCACCCTGGCCCGAACATTCTGGTAATACTGAACCAAGGTAAATAGACATGGATAATCAGAAATGGGTCTCAAAAAAGAGCACTAATAAGATACCTAATCTGTGCAGGTGAGACTGCACATATTAGGTATATTAACTGCACATAAAAGGTATATTAATTGCTGGGTATGGCATTTTTTTCTCTTTAACTGCCTTCTTAATAACTGATTGTGGCAAGTCCAAAGAGTAGAAAGGGTGCCTGGGCTTCTTCCTGGGTCCCAGAATGCTTTGGCTGGCAAGTGGAGACGTGAGGACCGCAGGTGGAGATGTGCATGCCCAGGACTCTCTCCCTGACCAGAATCAACTAAAAGTTGCACCTCGGTGGCAGGGTAGTTTGGCTGAGGCAGAAGTGCCTGCAACAGCTCCCTGCCCCTCAACCTCATTTATAGAAGCTACAATCGATGTGTCTGATTTGCTATAATTATCTAGAGGAGAATCTGCTGATCACACAGTAGTGCTGGCATTTGGCTTGGTAGTTTCCTCCAGAGAGTCCATGCCACCCTGTAGAACCTGCAACCTCTCCCGTTTTCTATGTTCATCTCTCTTCTGTGTCATCTCCAGCTTCTGACTCCTTAGTTAAAAAGTCTGTTTATTGCCCACGTCTCCCATACCTCCTGCCTCCCATTCATTCTGTTCCATTTTACCTCTTTAAGAGGATAAGAAGTCAAAGAAAAAGATTTCCAGATTCTTGATTTAAGAGTATGCTACTGAAGGCAATGGTTATGTTCTGTAATTCACAGCCCTGGGAGCCAGGGCAGCACTGGTGGTCTCCAGGCTGCCTAAGGAATAGGCAAGGTCTGAGTGAGAGCTGATCTGGTGTTACCTCTACAGTTTTTCACCATATAGTGCAAATTGCTTCTTCTGTTTTAGACTTATATTAAGATTCTTTCTAAAGGACATTAAAAAAATTTAGATAACTTTTTAATGATCATCAATTCCAAAAACTACACAATTGTCAAAGAAAACAAATAAACAGCTGATATAAAAAGAAGCCTAAATAGTTTACGAACATAGGAAAAGAAACTTAGCTTTAATCCTAATTCAATATATGCAGATCAAAACAGTAACAAGATACTATTTTTCACATATTGGTATAGTAAATATATAAAAGAAAATTAATTGTACACAAAGAGTTGGTGTGGGTATAGAAAAACTGACACTCATGAATATAATGTTGATGGGAGAATAAACGTACCTAACTTATAGGAAGTCAGTTGGGCAAAACAGATCAACATTTTAAATGAATATACATTGACAAACTTTTTTTTTTTTTTTTTTTGAGACAGAGTCTCGCTCTGTCACCAGGCACCAGGCTGGAGTGCAGTGGCGATCTCGGCTCACTGCAACCTCCCTCTCCCGGGTTCAGGCAATTCTCCTGCCTCAGTCTTCCGGGTAGCTGTGACTACAGGCGCACGCCACCATGCCCAGCTAATTTTTTCTGTATTTTTAGTAGAGACGGGCTTTCACCATGTTGGCCAGGATGGTCTCGATCTCTTGACCTCGTGATCCGCTGGCCTCGGCCTCCCAAAGTGCTGGGATTACAGGCTTGAGCCACCGCGCCTGGCCAACAAACTTTTTAGTGTAGTTTTGAGTTCACGTCAAATTTGGCAAAAGTAAAGGTAGTTCCCATAAACCCTGGTCTCCACACATGTATAGGCTCCCCTACAATCAACATCCTGCATCAGAGTGGTACATATGCTACAATCCATGAACTTATGTTAAACTTACATTGACACATATTATCACCCAAAATCCATAGTTTACATCAGGGCTAAGTCTTGGTGTATATTCTGTGGGTTTGGATAAACGTGTAATGACATGTAACTGTCATTGTAGTAACATACAGAACAGTTTCACTGTCCTAAAAGTCCTCTGTGCTCTGCCTAATTATCCTTCTCTCCCCAAATCCCTGGTAACCACTGATCCTTTTACTGATTCCATGGTTTTGTCTTCCATAATGTTATATAGTTGGAATCATACAGCGTGTAGCTATTTCAGATTGGTTATTTTCATTCAATAATATGCCTTTGGTGCTCCTCCAAGACCTTCCATGGCTTGATAGTTCATTTCTTTTTACCGGATAATATTTCATTGTCTGGATGTATCACAGTTTATTTATCCATGAACCTACTAAAGAACATCTTGATTGCCTCCAAGTTTTGGCAATTATGAATAAAGCTGTGACAGACATCTGTGTACAGGTTTTTGTATGGACATAAGTTTTCAACTTCTTTGAGTAAATACCAAGGAGCATGATTGATGGATCATACGGTAAAAGTATGTTTAGTTTTTTAAGAAACTGCCAAACTGTCTTTTAAAGTAGCTATACCTCTTTTCATTCCTAAGAGCAAAGAGTGAGAGTTCCTGTTACTCCACATCCTTGTCAGCATTTGATGTTGTCAGTGTTTTGGGTTTTGGCCGTTCTAATAGGTGTGATGTGATATCCTACTGTCGTTTTAGCCTGAAATTCTCCAATGACATATGCTGTTGAACTAAAGCATCTCTTATATATATATCCATTAATCAAGTGATGCCTTCAATGAAAAATTAACTTCAGAAATATGATGGGCTGGAAAACGAAAAGGGTACATTATAAAATATACCTCCTCCCATCAGAAATAAATACACTATTAAAACAGCTCAGAGAACATGACATATTCATACCCTAATGAATTTTTCTTCAATACCACCCAGATCGGTGCTTTTCTAACATTTTGGACTATCATCTGCAGTGAGAAAATCATCTTACTTTTGAGGAATACACTCAAATATGCCTAAAACAAAAGATTCGGAAATTGGCATTTACCATTTCTACATCTGCTGCACTCAGTTTTACATTTCAGCTCTAATATATTCTTATTTATTCTATTGTATTTTAAACTAAATTGTGTTTGCTATCATCTAAGTCAACTTTATGACTCATTAATAAGTTGTCACCCAAAATTTAAAATAATTGAATCAAGATAACTATACTTTTTCAATGTGTAAAGTAATAATTTGTGGAAAACTTATCTTTAATATTAATCATAAGTAATTTTCAAAGCACTTAGGTCTAAACTTCCAAATTTCTCTGGATCAAGATTTTCCATTTGAACAATTAAGACATGAATACCATGCTCAGGACCTGAGTAACTTCATATTTTTTACTTTTTATTTTAAAAGGTGCCAGATGTCCACCAATAATCTCCTATATCACATTGTCAGCAAACTTCAAGATCATCCAACCTTGAAAATTTTATATTAAATATTACCATATTCATATCTGAAACTTAACTTCAAAGTCTCTAAGAACAAGTCCTGATCAGCGACTTTCTGCTTTTACTTTTATCTTTTAGAAATGTACATGTATTTTCTTATTTCTTTCTACCTCATTCTTTAATTGCTTTTTTCTTTTCCCTCATTCGTTTTTGCTGCCTTACTCCTTCCCTTCCCATTTCTTTCTTGCCTTTCCCCACTTCTCTTTTTTCTATCTTTCATTCTTTTTTGTTTCTCTTTTCTTTCTCTAGCTCTCCCTGTCCCACTGATTTCCTCCTTCTTCCTCTCTTTTTTCTCTCCCCTTGTGTTTATACCTTTTCTATAATATCAGTAGCAAGTATTTTTCTTTCAAGTCACTCCTAAAATTTTCTTCTCTTTTAAATATCCCTTTATCATTCTACTTTTCAATTACCTTTCCATGCCAGTGATTGTAAATAAAAGGTTATTCCCAGTTGATACTATTGGAGATAAAGACAATAAGAAATCTGTCTCATTTAAAGTTTGTGTGTATGTGCATATGTGTGTGTGTGTGTCTGTATATAAAACCTAACGTGAATTCTGAGTATTTCAGGGAAGGCTACCCATGTGTTTCCTGAAGGCTGGTTTTGATAGGGAGAAAGAGGAATAAGCACAGAGCAATGGGAGGAAAGGGAACACTACAAAGATCCATGTTAAAAAAAAAAAAAGCAGGGGGAAGTCTAGCTTGAATTTAAGAGTCATATATTCCCTTTATGAGGCTCAGCATACTTATCTGGAAACAGAAACAAAGCTAGAAGCAAATACTACCTTCATAATTATAAGTTGAGTACATTTTATTACTGGCTCTTCACAAAGAGCCAGTGTCATTTGTTATATCCCCCTGGAAAACCTTTCTAGCCCATCTTAAGCCATGGGTCCTGGTTTTCTAGGACTTAAAGATGAAATAGATTCAAATTAGGATTTCTATTTCAAGTAAAATCTGTGTCTACTTTGGTTCTGCTGTGAGGTAGAGGAGACAAAATTCAGCTTCTGGTAGTAACACCACTTCCAACTTTTGATTAAGTCCTTTAACCTTCCTCTTCTGTAAATCATGTAATGTACCACCTCAACTAACAGCACTTGGTGAAGTGGAGGGTAAATTAAGATAACAAATGTGAAATGCTTTGAGAAAGCTAGTACAGCTTTATAACTGTGTTATAAAAAAACACCATTTGTATAAACCAATGAAAAATACCTATTCTGGAAATATAATCATATCCTACCTCCATGGTTTGTTACCCGGCAACGAATTGGGTGTGTAAAGATTTAATAACTTGAAATATTTCTCATGCAAGATCAAAACCTCCAAGTTTTCTGTCCACCACCTGTACTCTATAATACCCACAAAAGAAATCACTTAGAAAGGAAGGGAAAATACTATCATTTTCAATTAATTTAGCACCAGGAAGGTGCTAAGTGATGTTCAGAATAATATATTCAAAATAATATGTGGAAATAATAAAATCCTCTCTTGCTTATTCTTCCCTGAGGCAAAAGTTTGATTTGTTTTGTTCTTCCTCAGTGTCTGTGCACCTCATTGTTTACCAGGTAACTGCAATGTATGATGCACAGACAACTTTTTTCAATGTTTTAAAATTATAAAACTTTGACATGCAAACACTTTTATTGAAAGTTGATTCTATTTCTCCCTCTGGTGTCAGAGATGTGATGCTGTTTTGTCGGGCAGCTGGAGACAAGCTAAAATAGCTCACCAAAGGGAGAGGAAATCATAAGGTAAAGGGAGATGATTCTGAGGCAAGGAAAACCTCTCAATAAAATAAACATCTGGGGCCAGAGGGGACAGGTAATCTGATGCCCTGCAGTAGCTTGTATCAGCTGCAATTACTTCTTTTCCAGCACAGAAGCATTCAAACTTCCCCCAAATCCAGTCCAGTCTCTGTTTTACTTTTAGATTTCAAAACTTAAATCATAGTTATTAACCAATAAATAAACAAAATGTATTATATGAAACAGCTCTGAATTCAGTCCTGTGATAGGATACTGGAAATCAGTCTTAAGAAGCAGCATCACATTATTCACAAGAGAGAGGCTACTGGCAGTAGGAGTAAATATGTTACATTTGTACACTATGGGCAAGTGTGTATAGAAGTCATTCATTTCTGCTTTTCACCTTTCTCCTCAGTACGAATCTACAAGGTCAGTTTGTAGCCTGAAAGTCTTATCTGGAAACTACCTTTAATGAATGCAAGTTTCTCCTGAGCCAGAAATAAAAATGGATTGACTTCCTTCTCCTAACTTCCTAATCCTTTTCACTCCCCAGTTGCCCAGCGTGGTATCAAAAGGAGACTAGATTTATCTCCAAGATACTCCAATAAACTTCAACAAAAGGCTGCACCTTATCAAGGCACTTAGGGTCTCCCTGAATTATAAAATGTTTATCTTAAAAATATGTCTTTACACTTTTTTCAGCACACAAAAAAACCATATTTAGATATAAGCCTTGTTTAAGTAGGCACATACATGCATAATAAACACATATGCCCTTCCTTTTCTGTGAATTAAGGACATGCTCCAGCCAGCCATTCTATTCTCAACGCCTGTGAAGACTTCTTTGTAAATGTAATGAGTTACATTGTAAGGACCATGTCAAATCATACATTAAAAATGAAGTTTGGAGTGCATCTGCTTTGTAATTTTACCCAGTGGATATGTACTCATACTCATGTTCACCTGGCTTTATTTTCTTGAGTGTGTGTGTGTGTATGTGTGTGTAATATTTTTATTTTGAGTATAAATGCTGCAAGAATTCCTGATGCCTGTTCTCCTTGTAAGTCTTTATTATAGTAATATATTCTGTAAAACAAAAAAAGCAACGGGAAGATGGGGTTGGAAGAATCGGAAATAAAACCCCAATCTATAATTGTTCCTTTGCAACTGGCTTCTTAGCCGCCAAAGGTTTGGGTGATTCTGTCGAGCTTGGGTTGTTTGCTGCCCGTCTCTGCCAGCTGCTGCAATGGTGATTTCATATCCTAGACTTCTTTGTTGACAGACAGGTACATGCTGCTATTATACACTGTATCTGAGGGGTTTTTCTATAGAAAAGTAAAGAAAGTTAGGAGCACACACAGCTCCACTGCTCCTGCACCAAACCAACACCACTTTGGATAATGACACTTGTCATCTGCTTAAAGTAACAAGTGATTCAGTTCCCATATGTTTATATGAGATTAATCATAAAAGAGACTATTTTCTGGCCCAAGTCCATTTAACTTTATAAAACGTAGCTACTTCCAACTGGCAGATCTCGAAAACGGCCCTACAACTAATCAGACAAAAACAGTGAGCTCAACTTAGCAGGAAAGTTAGCAGGAAGGCAGAGGTTATGTCAATAGACACATATAAATGTACACATACATTTATATTTCAATATTTTCAGTGATTATTTCTGACGTATGGCACCAAGTGCCAAATGCTGCTGTAATTTGAGGTATGGTTACTCACTCTGCATGTCTTTCTCCTGATTAACTTTTAAAGACTGATTCAAGGGTCAGCTGAGGTGTTTCATCAGCACTAACCTATCCCCTTGTGAAAGGCTATGGCCATAGGTAGGGCAGGATGCTCAAGGCACAACAGTGGAGCTCACTCTGCAGAGGACCACAGAGCACTAAACAGCAGCTAGATTCTCTTATATTTATGAAAATGTCTCTGCTTCTGGAAAAAGAAAAGGAAACAATCCTTTCCCCCTACCTCCTACTCTCTCTGTTTGAGTTGGATTTCATAGTGATGCTTTTTGGCAAAAAGAATCTGTTCTCTCCTTTTGAATAGATATTTGAGACCTCCTTAGAAAATATTTTTGAATTTTAGGATTTTCCTTTTACTTTGTTAAGGCTCCAGCATTTCTCCTTACTCCTATAAATAAGAATAATATAATAGTAATTATAAAAAGGCCTCAGACATCTTCTAAAGAGCCTATCAGCTTCATTTTGCAAATGAGGAAATGGAGCTCAAGAGAAGGAATGAAGAGCCCAAGTTCACAGAGTCAATTCCTAGCAAAATAATAAGAATGACAACTAGGTCTCATGATTCCAAGGCTGGAAGAGTTTTCCCTGAGCACTCCTTCTGGGTGCCCGACATTAAAAAAAAAAAAAAAAAAAAAAAATCATGCAATTGCTTTCTCAGGTTCTTTCATAATTTTTTAAAGAGCAAACCCACCTTTAATTTTGATATCAATGTATCTTGAACATGATCTATACCTCCAGCAGATATTTGAGAAATATTGGATAAAATAGTGTCAAGAGCCCTCTATGAAAGCCTTTTTTTTTTTTTTCATATGATGAAAAAAACAAAATACAAAAAATTCAAGGAAGGGAAAGTAGAAAAACTCTCCTCTGTAAAATAATTCTTTCTCCCAGCTACGGTCTTGTGCATGTATGGTTGCCCCCCTAGCTTCTTGCTTACCCTCTGAACTTGGTATCAATGTTAAATCCTTTCTCTCCACTTAACTCTTGGGGGTGTGATATTTCAACATCCCATTTGCAGAGGTGGAAGATTTAAGAATAAACAGTGTTCTCTAGAGAACACAGCAAGTCACTGTGACTACTGCAAATGTGGCAAGACAATTCTCATCTTATTCTCTAGAACACACAACTGCTTTAGCTTATAAACATCTACAGGACCATGGAGTGTTGCTTTTCCTCTATTTACAGATGCTTTATGGAACAGCAAAGCACTTCTAATCCTGCTGCTTTTGTGTGAAACTGTGCAGAAAGATTGCCTGGCACGTGTAGAATATAAGACAGATTTTTTAAATACAGCATGGCAGTCAGAAGCATTCGTTTTGTTTAGTCTGTGTGGCATTTGGGGGACATTCCCATCAGGGAGACACTGTTTAAGCACATTTGTAATACAGTATGTTCCAGTAAATTGGGAGCAAATGTTCTTCCTTCAAAACCTTAGGGTCAAAAAACTCTGTGGGCTCATTTCTAAGGATTTCATTTAAGATATATAAACCAGGAAAAATATCATGTAAATAATTAAAGTGTAAGTGCAATTATTTTATTAATATAATTTTTGTTAATAGAAGAATTTGAGAATCACGACACATTAAAAAACCCCATATAGTTAGAATGTGTTATTTTCTGTACTTTTAGTTTGAGCTGCAGATTTTTTTTCCCCATTGAAAAAAATTCCAGTTATTACCAAGTAAAAGATGCAAGGGCACTTAATGACAAACATTTTAACTTCAAAGCCAAAAAGTAGACCAGAATAGAAAATAAACTGGGTTTCAATGAATCATTTCACTGACTAATATGAGCTCTGCCGAGGATGCATCAGGTCCTAAAGGAAAACTTTGAAATAATCAATGTGACTGACATTCAAGGGTAACAAACCCTTCATTTTTCATATAGTTGAGAATATTTTGATTGTCAAAAGAACACACTTCATGTGTCTCCAAAAATACCATGCAATACCTTCATGTAACATCCAAAAAGCTTATTTCATTTTTATGTGCTGTATGTTATTATTAGGTTAATATTATTAATATTAAAAATGCAATAAAATACTAATCAAGGTTTCATTCCCAACAAGTCATAATTAAATAAATGCCACATTCTTAATTGCGCTGAAGCCAATTAAATCTAATTTCTCTTCTGTTTCCATACATAGGCTGCAGCTGTATGTACAATCCGGGGTAATTAATTGCCACCAACTGCCTACCTCTAAAAAGGAGAATGTCTGAAACTGGTAGCACAGCATGTGCCCCTGAGACCAAACATAGCCTAATGCTGTTTAGGATGTTCATGGTTCTTTACTAAACCAAAGTAAACTTTTTCTTTCTACAAACTGCCATGCATTTTGTCTATCTCTTGGGCAGAGAACTATTCAGGGCTTTTTGGCTTCGTAAACAGATTCAGACCGTATAGAAAGCCACAGGGAGGATAGAAAGGGGTATTCCCCTCTTCTTCCCCTGCAAGAACGAAACATAGTTTTTTAGTATGTATCAGCTCCTGGAGTGGAATCCTCACCTCAGAAAGTCTATACCAGGACATAAAATTCCAAACAGGTCAGAGTTTAAAAAAAATAATTTTTCAACTTTATTAGAAAACCAATCTACCACTCGGAGAAGGTATTTGCAAAAGGAGAGGGAGTTATAGTTTTTATTAAATATTAATTTTCAAAAGAAGCCTCAAATAGGTCTAATCATTGTTAAAATAGACTCTAAATGGGAATGTCGGAAACTGTGCACGGGGACCCCTGCTCTGGATGTGTAGATTCTTGAAGCTGGAAGGAACCACAAGAAGTTAAACAACCAATCCCCTTATCTTAGGGACAGGGTGTTTCCAGCCTATTTCTAACCAATGTATATCAATTATAGTTTTAAAATCTCAGCAACAGACTGTCCCATTCTTGCTAACAAATCAGACATTTAATGATTCTATGATTTTAAAAAAATGCATTTAATCTCAATCCATCCTGCTGGGCCAGTTTACTGGGAGAGCAGAAACAGCTTGTTCCCAAACTCTAGATGAAACCGCATTCAAAAGTAAAGGTTGTTATTCAGTCTTGTTGCTCTCTTCTGCAAGTTACATATCTCAATCCTTTAACCTTTTCTGTTCAAATTCTCACACTTTTCTTCATTTATAGCAGCTAGGTTGAAAACAGCTCAGAAGCTGAGAGTACTGAACGCAAATGTTATTTTACATTCCCTAAACTAGACTATTTTAACAATCATAGTAGCTTTCTTGATTTTTCAATACTTATTTTGTTTTTCTATCAGCTAGCTTATCCACAATGAAAGCAAGAAAGGTTATTCCTGCCCCTGCAAAGACTTAGGGATCCGCTGTCTCCTACGTGCAAGCTTAGCTTTCTTACCCAAGGGCACCTCCCCTTTCTGATGAATTTCTGGGCATGCCTCACAGTTTACCAAAGTCACCCTTAATTTGAATGCTAGCTTTTAGGGTCGTCCTCAAGTTTGGAGTCATTTTGTCTCTATTCCATCATTTTGAATATTTTTAAAAGTATTAGACAACAAAGGTCCATAGGTGGCCTCTAAACAACTTCCCTAGGTTGAAGCTGATTCACTGATAACCACTCTTCAAATAGACCCTGGATTTAACCAGTTCGTGCTGATATTTTCAACTTCATCTGAATTTTCATGTTACATGTACCTATACCCTCAATGAAATCCTATGATGACGTATTCATTAAAAAATGTCTGTGTGTATGTTTCTCTGCTGGGATATAGAGTATATTAAGATGTCCTTCTAAAATCAGTAAAGCTGTGCCCTGGAATGCTATAGCATTTAACCACAGGTTTGATCCAACGTCCTTTGTAAATCGCCCTGGGCATGCGCTATCTGAAATATGTCCGTGAATTATTGCCTTATTTTCATACCATGGGTATTGTTTATTATGGAAGGCCCATTAACCCTGTAAGATGCAGATCATCTTCCACTTGCTTGTCTACAGCAGAAGATCATTTACTGTCACACTGATTAAATATATTATGACAGTAAAGCCAGTAATGTGCAAGGTATGGGCACAGGAAGAACATGCTTCATGCACCTTTTCCGCCAGCTTTCTGCAGAACGGTTTCTGTATCTAATTTAACACTTTTCAAATGAAGAACATCACATTACCAGGAGCCATTGTGCTCTCACATTCTCACATACAGCGGTCTCCAGAGAAAATTCAGGTAAAGGATTCATATAAAAATTGTACTTACAAAGTAAGACTCCTGATTAAGTTTATTATTAGTGTCCAGAGTATGTATACTCTTGACGCCCGAAACACTGAACTCAAGGTTTCTCCTTTAGTACAAGCAATAAAAGAAATCTCAGGCTGACCTTCCCCAAGACAAGTGCTAAAATAATGGTATTCCCAAACTTACTTTTAAACCAAAGCCTATAAGGGAAGCTTCAGCATGATACACAAGGGCACAGCCCACATACACATGTACATAAAGATACATTATAAATTACATTTTCTACATACTGTCTCTGTACACACACAGAAGCTGCTATAATTTAGTTATTTACTGTGTACTACTCGTGCTGTAAAATGTCATTTTCTAAGAATACATTTGAGGCTTAAGTCAGCATTTTTATGATATCATCTGCACTGGGAAAACATTAAAGGCTCAATATTTAATAAACATAATAAACATCCCCATGAAACAAATTGTTCATAAACTACCTGTTTAATTTTTCAGGGTTCCTGAACCACATATTTTCTTATTAGTTGTGAGCCTGCTGGGTTGGAGGATAGATAGGGCCTGTCAGGGATAGAATATAATGTAGCGGTTTTATGAATTATTTCTGTGAGGAAAAGCCTATTACAGCTGACAAGAGGGTGATGATATTAGCCCATCATCATTCAGACGGCACCACCCTGCCCCCTTTCATCCGTCAGGCCTCTTGTATAGGGGCTGTAAGCCACACCGTCTTTGCCCAGCCAACACAAAGACAAATTTTACTCTTTTTCCGAGTCCATGAAACATTTAGTATTTCATTTTGAATCATGGCAGATGACAGAAACAAACGGCCTAACGAATCTCACTTATTGTCCCTTGCAAATCTGAAGATGAGCTAAAAGAAAATCTCTGTTTCTTTTCTTTTTTCTTTCTTCCTTTTTTCTTTTTTGGTGCATTTATTCCCCTTGGACAGATGTCTGCCGCATTCTAAACAGATGCCATGGTTAAAAAAATCATTTTTCTAGACAAATTGTTTGATTTGGAAATCAATTCCTCCGCTCTTGGACAGCCCTTTTCACCATCACCTTTCTACAGTCATCTTTGGGGCGATACACATTTTCATTTGTTGCTCTATAAAATTTACACACAACGGGAGGAAGGATCAGAAGGAAAAATAACAAGAAAATTCTTTACGCATTAGGGGAAAATGATAACTATTCATCAAAGGTTAATACCAATTATATACCTTTTTTTGTTTTATTTAAAGGGATATTGTCTGCCCAAATCCTCTGAAGTGCCAATTTGCAAATAATTTGGCTGTACTTACAAAGCTTTTATCGTTACCTTTTCTAGGTATCTTTACTTTAAATATGGCATGGGATTGTAAGGGATTTGTTGCATAGTGCTGCTCTGAAACGTAATGGAGAAGACTTAGAGAAACGATTCAACTCATCAGTGGCATCATTCTCTTATTTGCCATCTGAAAGGCTCCTGGGCAGGACTGAACACAGGTAGTGCTGCTCTGGTGGCCTGAGAAATGTCACCTATTGGGAGGTTTCCTTCAGGCTCTTTGCTGCCCTTTTTAAAGCAGAGTCTTGTTCCTCGTGTTTGCTGCCCTGTCAGCTGCATCGCACTGCACTGCCCTGTGTTCCCAGTGGCCCCCAGCTCCCAGCCCATGCCCCTTTATTATACATGCACCTTTTCAAGAAAACACAAAGGCTTTGAGACATATGCATTTAACTTTGTAAAAATGGACAAGGAAACAATACAGAGATGGGGTTAGAAATAGGAAAAAATGTTAGGGGCTAGTAAGAGAAAAAGAGACAAATTCCTGATCTGGTTCTGACATGCCTTGGCCTCTTTTCCCCCTTCTCTGTGACTCTGTAATGGCTTTTTCACAGCCATTAGAGTTGTCAAGTAAATTTTTCTTAGTTCAAGTATGTACAATTGATCCTGATAGATGTTAATAGCTCCCAAACTAAGGCAGAGTCTGCAGTCAACACACAGGAATAACAATTCTGTGGTTAAAGTGAAAAAAGGAAGTTTGACAGTTAATGCCACAAGATAGGCCAGAGGCACTCCAGGCCAAATTTCCTTGTTTTTTTTTTTTGGAGTAAAAGTTGACCAGTGATGCTCATGAGTCATATAACATTAATTATTTAGGTGTAAGTAATTTTATAATGTTTTTACAGAATATAAAATGTGGCAAGCTACTTTTTTTAAAATGATATTTAAAAATATCTTCATTTTCTCTTACAATGTTTTTGCAGACAGAATGCACTACATGAAATTTTGGTTTTAATGTTAGTATTGCAAATTTTTCTAACAGAATTCTTGCTAGGTTTTTATGATGATAACATTAGAAAATACTGTACCAATATACTTCTGTCACTTTTATTGTGTTCTTGCATTACTGATTTCCAAAGCAACATTTGTTTTTTTTCAAAGAACAAGCATTTCAGAGCTGACAGTCACTTATTTCATAAATATCTAAAGAGTAAGAAATTCTTTCAATCCAAATGCACCAGAAATGGAAATCAAATGAGTCATGCCAGTTGTTCGAACAGGACATGTGGAAATGCATAGGGCTTACAGTTTAGCGCTGTGTTCCTCTGCATTACCCAATGCCTTTTGTGGCCTCTCTTTGTCACTCTCTGAGCCCACCCTAAGTACCAGGTTGAATGAATTTTTTTTTAATTATAAGAATAAATACCTTATACTTTTTTCCTGCATATTATCAGGCAAAGGGAAAAAAGTTGGTTGACTAAAAGAAATATATACCAGCTTCCTTTCAAATATATAACAAACTAAGCCAAAAAAAGAGAATTAAAAAGAGTAAAAGAGATATATCTTCCCCCATAAACTTACCTTGTTTCTTAAAAGACTGAATATGTAAAGCAATGGTTAATAGGGTCACAGTAAAAGAAAGCACTGAAGAACCAAATCAGTGTCTTCTGGTCTCCACGTTCTTGCCATCGAGGCAAACATGTTTGCTTCTAACTTTGATGTACTTTTTAGTTAATCAGTGAAGGCCAATTTTCTAATGTTATGAAAGGGTATCTCTTTAAACTTCATAGAAACACATGTTAAAAAATGGTGAAATATTTTATTAAAGACTGATGTAATATCAAGCAACTGAAGTTGGATGGAGGAAAATGAGAAGTGAGGCACAATATCTGTGTATACTTATTAACCGAGAAAGGAACACTGACCAGCTAATATTAGGTGGAACCATATAAAACTTCTGCTTTTGCAGGTCAGAAACGGTTGAATATCAGCAATTTCATATGGTTCAACCTAATTAGATACAGCATTTGTATTAAGCCCAAGTTGTACATTTCTTTTAGAAAAAGCAGCACATAAAATTGCTCAGTGATATCTTGGTGCCTGATGAGGGGTAGTTATTACTTCCAAAGTCAACATAAAATTTCATTAAAAGAATTCCATACCAGTATAGTGTAAGGGAAACCTCCAGGAGATAACTGTACAGCTAGCAGTAATATTTCAACTCTTCCCATTCCTTAGAGAAGCAGCCCCTAACGCCGTTATGACAGTAAACATGGTTCTTTTCTTCCAGTCTCACATTCTTGGATCCACAGAAATTGTCAATAAAAGCTTTAAAATAACAGTATGGAGACACTGAACCATGATCGGGCCTCACTCTTCATTTGCATGGGGATTGTGACCAGTAGACACACAGAGCCTCACACTGGGAAGCCACTTCACTCTGGGGCTTAATGCTTTGTAGTGCCTAACTTCAGATTGCTAATAATTTAATCTTTATTAATAATTTGATCTTTGATTTTGTTAGTGAAGTTCGATGGAATAATAAAGGTTGTAACAGGGGCTTGGAAACTCAGCTTATATACAGCCATCCTCCTGCTAACCCTGGGGATCAGTTCTTAGCCTTCTCCCTTTTGTCCATCCAATGACTACCTCATCCTTCAACCCTGGGAGGAGCCTGAGCACAAAAGCAGAAAGGACGGAGTTGAGTATGCACACTCCACGGGCTTTGCATCTCCTGGCAGGGCACCAGGCACCTGTGATGGTCTGCACCCCGTGGCTAAGAGAGCACATTAACTAGGTCAAGAGAGATCATGTTAGAAAAAAAAAAGCCTTTTCTTTTCTCGCTTTTAAAACAAGGAGAGTCCCACATTTTCATTTTTACTGGATTCTGCAAATGATGTGGCTAGTCCTACTTAAATGCATTTGTAACACCTGTGTGAAAAAACAGAAGAGCCAGAGAAAGCTGAAGAAGATAGTATGGAATCTGGAAGATGTGAGTGTGTGAGTGTGTGTGTGTGTGTGTGTGTGTGTGTTTTGAGGAGAAAGGATGAAGGATAAGCAAGGAATCTATTTGAAGGACAGATTTGAAGGAAAGCTGTGCAAAGCCCAGAAAACAGAAACTACTTTTTCTATCTAAAGTGAATGAATTAAAATACCGATATCCAAAATAAAAAAGGAAGGAGCCTCTAATATCAAATTAAAGCTCAGTTTGTTCTCTTTACTGCTGATAGAGTCCAAATGCAGATGATTTCAGCACAAACTAGCTGAGAATGTGTCAGAGGTATTACAATAATCTGTAGGTTCCAAAAAGGTTGAGAACTTAAAGGCGGAAAAACCAGGAGGAGATGCTGGAATCTGGAACAAGAAACTTTTGTACAATTTTAGGTTCTGTAAGTGATGTGGAAGATACTCAAAAAATTGAGCTTTTGCCAATGTTAGAAGATTACATTTAATATGTATGTATTGTTATAACATTTTTTCCATATTATGTTCTGCTAAATACTTTCATTTTCCTATAATCATATACAGAGAATGATAACTGTGTATTCCAAACATATCACATGGCAGTTATTTCCAGGAGTATGGGTTGAATAGATATGCAAGTAAAAGTAACTTGGAGATTTTGTTGAAAGGGTGTTTCTGACACTAGGGTCCTGTGTTTATCTGGTGCTAAGATAAAATTAAACTCTCTCTTTGTACATCCAAACCCTGGATGTATGTCTTAATTTTCAATCTATACTGCCTTTTAATTTTAGATTTATTGTTATGTACATTTATTTCAACCTTTGGACTTGCTAACTTCCTTAAGAACATAATCTCCTGTGACCATTAGTTTGCTTAGAGTAAGTAGGCACTCAATCAAGTTAACTGATAAATTAATGAAGATTAAAGTCAACACCCGATAACCTTTTATCTGTGATCTAGTTTTTGATCGCTAAACAGTCACCACTGTGCTATGTTTGTGCATGACGTCTTCTATCTACTTAAGATTTCTTCCTTCTCTTTATTCCCACTTTAAATCCTTCCAGTTGCCATGATGCAGATCAAATGCAAAGTCCTACGTGAGGCTTTCCCTAGTTCTCCCATGGAAATTTGCCTGTCTCTTTGTACTCTCCCAGAGGACTGAGTTTCTATTAGAGGAGCAATCACACTGTGCCACATTCTGTCCTGTTGAACCCAGCACTATAGAATACCAGTTCCTCAAATCCTTAACCCAATTAAACTTAGGTCAACCATGCCTATACACACACATTATCTTTCTTTCTTACTTCAATCATAATCTACTTGATTTTCCAATATAGAAACACCAGTTTTATCATTTCCAAGAAGTCAGAGCTGTAAAATAGATGAGTAAGATTTACAACATGGTAGTATTGTTTAATATATGCTAATTTGTGAACCAGTTAAAATTATTATTCCCAGAGTATACAGTTACTGTTTCCATAGGAAATTAAGAATAAACATAAATTCCATATGTAAAACAAACTGACACTTGGTGTCCAGAAAACAAAGAAAATTCTATTGCATTGGAATAATAGGCAGAATTACAACAATCGCTTGTTAGAACTAAGGCAAGCAATATCAACTTTCTCAAGATAAACGGAGTCAGCATTTAGATATTCCAGAAAAGTCTAAAATTTTGAAACAATCAATACTTTGTCTACAGCTTCACCTTTAAATATGTTGTTCCCTTTATCCTGAATGTCTGATACTGCTGTTCATACTTCGTGACCGAGTTCATTAGTTCCTTTTATCTATTACTTTGCAATTTACACCATAATTATTAACAGGCTAATCTTCTTCACTGAACTGAAAGATCCTCCAGAGCAGTGGTGCTATCTGTTTTTATTCTTCTTTTTCTAACAATCAGTACAGTACCTCACGTAGAGTCAATACATCGTTATTGGGCAGATAGATTTTTAAAAAATATTTTAAAATAAAGATTAGGACAATTGTTACCCAATTTTTATGATTTGAACTGCAATGAACTGAGATGGATTAATATAAGTTAGGAATTGGAGAAAAAGCAAACCAAGTAGGATATATAATAATTAGTTAGAAATTTATAAATTAAAAAGGAACCGAAAGTGTATTTTCTGGAACGTATCAGATACCCAAAAGGCATAACAAATATTATAATGGACACTGATGTATCAAACTTAAGAAATGAAACATTACTTATATGGTTAAATGTCCCTGTGTAACCACATGTATCCCATTTGTTTTTCTCCCTCCACCTCCTGAGTAATCATTCTGTTAAATTGGGTTAACGTTATCTTTACACTTCACTATATGTTTACATCTCTAGTGATAGCATATTTTGGAAAAAAATCAAAGATTAAATAAAATTATCCTTTATTATGTTACTTCTTTCAACTAACAATCTATTTTTTAGGATTATTCAGGATGATAAATATTCCTCTTTCTGCATTTAAATCACTATGTGTTATCCATTTATTAATTAATTTATATTACACTTTAAGTTCTGGGATACATGTGCAAAATGTGCAGGTTACATAGGTATACACGTGCCATGGTGGTTGCTGCACCCATCAACTCATTATTTACATTAGATATTTCTCCTAATTCTATCACTTCTCTAGTCCCCAACCCCCTCCCCAACCCCCGACAGGCCTTGGTGTGTGATGTTCTTCTCCCTGTGTCCCTGTGTTCTCATGGTTATACTCCCACTTATGAGTGAGAACATGTGGTGTTCAGTTTTCTGTTCTTGTGTTAGTTTGCTGAGAATGATGATTTCCAACTTCATCCATGTCCCTGTAAAGTACATGAACTCATTCTCTTTTAGGGCTGCATAGTATTCCCTGGTGTATATGTGCCACATTTTCTTTATTCAGTCTATCTCGGTTGATTCCAAGTCTTTGTTACTGTGAACAGGGCCACAATAAACATACATGTGCATGTGTCTTCACAGTAGAATGATTTATAATAATTTGGGTCTATACCCAGTAATGGGATTGCTGGGTCAAATGGTATTTCTATTTCTAGATCCTTGAAGAGTCACCACACTGTCTTCTACAATGGTTGAACTAATTTACACTTCTACCAACAGTGTAAAAGCGTTCCTATTTCTTCACATCCTCTCCAGCATCTGTTGTTTCCTGACTTTTTAATGATTGCCATTCTAACTGGTGTGAGACGGTAGCTCAATGTGGTTTTGATTTGCATTTCTCTAATGACCAGTGATGATGAGCTTTTATTCATATACTTGTTGGCTGCATAAATATCTTCTTTGAAAAATGTCTGTTTATATCCTTCGCCCACTTTCTGATAGGGTTGTTTTTTATTTTTGATAGACATTTGCCCATTTCTTTTTTATTAGTATTATTTTCAAAATTCTTGCATTCATCTTCATGTATACGTTTCTCTCGTGTATATACTTAAAATTCTTAATTTTATTATTATTGAACTTTTTACTTTTTCTTTAGAGTTTTTCTTTCTCTCATGTTTAAGATATAATTATTTATCCTAAGGTAAATATATCTTATTTTTAAAATTTTCAAAATTTTCGATTTTTTTTAATTTTCAGGTTTTTAAAAAAAATATTTATGGTCTCAATTTGTCCAAGATTGATTTTTTGTGTGTACTGAGATAATATTTTCAAATAAAAAAAATTTGTGCCACACCAGTTAGAATGGTGATCATTAAAATATCTGGAGACAACAGATGCTGGAGAGGATGCGGAGAAACAGGAACACTTTTACACCGTTGGTGGGAGAGTAAATTAGTTCAACCATTGTGGAAGACAGTGTGGCAATTCCTCAAGGACCTAGAAATAGAAATTCCATTTGACCCAGCAATCCCAGTACTAGGTATATATCCAAAGCATTATAAATCGTTCTACTGTAAGGACACATGTACACGAATGTTCACTGCAGCACTGTTTACAATAGCAAAGACCTGGAACCAACCCAAATGCCATCGATGATAGACTGGACAGGGAAAATGTGGCACATACACACCATGGAATACTATGCAGCCATAAAAATCGATGAGTTTGTGTCCTTTGTAGGGACATGGATGAACCTGGAAACCATCATTCTCAGCAAACTGACACAAGAACAGAAAATCAAACAC
>CAUYLG010024667.1:0-33489 GCA_963573385.1 Cacajao melanocephalus
TTTTTTTTTTTTTTTTTTTTTTAAGACAGGGTTTCACCGTGTTGGGCAGGCTGGTCTTGAACTCCCAACCTCAGGTGATCCACCCGCCTTGGTCTCCAACGGGCTTGGATTACAGGCTTAAGCCACCACGCCTGGCCGACCCCATCTCTTAAAACAAACAAACAAAAAAAACATATTGCCTTCAGTGACCCTAAAGCTGCAGGTGTCGGGCTTGTAGAAGATGAGCCAAATTTCCCTGAGTGAAAGCTGTGCATCTTATAGAACATTCTTATGGCAGAGGAGCATTGTCATTGCCTAGGTGTTAAGAAAACACTCAAATTCTTTTTTCCTCTGCGCTCTCAGCACACGCAACACAAGACTACTTCCCCCCCATCCCCCACCCAAGACAGAGTGTTGCTCTGTCACCCAGGCTGGAGTGCAGTGGCATGATCTCGGCTCACTGCAACCTCCACCTTCTGGGTTCAAGCGGTTCTTCTGCCTCAGCCTTCCGAGTAGCTAGGATGACAGGTGCACTGTACCGCGCCTGGCTAATTTTTGTATTTTTAGTAGAGATGGGGTTTCATCATGTTGGCCAGGCTGGTCTTGAACGCCTGGCCTCCCAGCACACAACTTCTGTGACCAGACGTAAAGGGAGGTCTCCCCCTACCGTCAAGCAAGCCATCAGTCTGCAGCACACACTGGCTGGGTGTTCTCCAGTTAATTTCTTACACTATCTACCTGGAGGTAACATCGATTCCACAGCTTGAGGGCTCAGTCCTCAGGACTGTCCCCCTACCCTAGACACCAGTGGTAAGTCCAGGCCCCAGTTGCTTCTGACTAAGCAGCCTCAAGTTGGGGTTCCCATGACCCCCTTTTGGTGTCGATTTATTTACTGAAATAGCTTACAGAACTCAGGGAAACACTAGTTTATTGTAAAGATGTTACAAAGGCTATGGACAGAGAGACCTGTAAGGCTAGATGTGGGGGAAGGGGCGCCATGCCTCGGTGCCCTCTGCAGACCACCCACCTGGAACATGCTGAGCTCTCCACAAGCCCTCTGACCAGTCTTTACAGGTTTTAATTGAGGCTTCATTATGTAGGCGTGGTGGATTAAGCCACTGATCATCAATTTAACCTTCAGCCCCTCCCTTCCCCCTGAGGTTGGGGGGTGGGGCCAAAAGTCCCAGTCTCCCACTGCCCCATCCTGAAGCTGCCTGGGGCTGCCAGTGTCAGTTGTTAGCATACAAAAAGACATCACTTTGGAGATTACAAGGATTTGGGAAGTTTGCAGCCAGAAACTCCAGATATTTGTGGCACAGTGTCACACTAGGGTGGCTTCAGTCCTAATTCTTTGTGAACCTCATAACCTCCTAAAGCAAGTAAAGGCGGCAGCCTTGGCCAAATCCTAGAAAACAGGTGAGTGTTACAAGCTGCCCAGGTCTGTAGTTTTTCTAGTCTTGGGTTGCCAAGGTTGTGTGGACCCTGAGACAGATGTGTTGAATCTGAAAGGACCAAATGAGTAAAACTGAAAGCTGAGCTGGAAGTCTGTTTCAGCTGCTGGCCCTTAGGTGATTGGTCAATGCCAGCATTGTTCCCAGGGGTCTTTCCTTCCCGGGAGCGGAGGTGCTCTAAATGGACATATGTTAAAAGGTTGACTCTGGGCCCCATAAACCTGCCCCTGACATTTAGATCATAATTCAAAAATTGCTTTAGACTAGAAATCCCATTTTGTTGATCGGAGAAGCTCAGTGCCTTTTCTGGCCGTGGACGTGGGTCTCTGCCCAGGTTATATGACCAGGTTTCTGGAGGCAGCCAGGTGAAATGACATGAAAATCGCTTATCTTGTTGGGGGGACTTTGCCAGGCTGTCTGCTGAGTGGCTTTTCTACACAAGCAGTGTCGCAGACATGGAGTTCATCCAAAAAATAAATCTGGAGGCCCATCAGGGAAGGGTGGATTCAGCCTGGGAGGGCACATAACTTCAGACACCCACACACCCCCTGGCACCCCCTGGGCAGAGCCCGCAGGCACAGGAGTCTCTCCCACATAATCGGCCGTTTCCAATCTCTGATGAAGAGAAGCATCCCTTAAATTAGAAGGAGTCTGGGAGTTCTCTATTACTCGATTTAAATGTTTATTCCATATAAGGCCAAGGAAAGAAGTTATAGAGAAATAAAGCAGGTTATATAGCAAACGATTGTGTAAATAATAACGAAGTACACTAACCTCCATCTAATGTGTGCAGAAATAGGGTCCATGACATAAAAACTTGAATAGGAATCCGACCACTGTCTCTAGAGTAGGCTCGGTTTACCAGAGTTTTTCACATGTACACACACACACACACACACACAGACATTTTTTTGAGACGGAATTTCTTCTCTTTTGTCACCCAGACTAGAGTGCAGTGGCACCATCTCAGCTCACTGCAACCTCCACTTCCCGGGTTCAAGCGATTCTCCTGCCTCAGCCTCCCGAGTAGCTGGGATTACAGGCATGTGCCACCATGCCCGGCTTAATTTGTATTTTTAGTAGAAATTGGGTTTTACCACGTTGGCCATGGTTGGTCTTGAACTCCTGACCTCAGGTGATCTGCTTATGTCAGCCTCCCAAAGTGCTGGGATTACAGGTGTAAGCCGGCACACCTGGCCCACAAATATATTTTTATTGGCATGGTTGGTTTTGCATATGAATGCCTGGCTAGGTTGATGGGCCAGTGTTCATGAGCCCTTGACCAAAGGTCCAGGTAACCCTGGAAACCTCCTCCCCAAGGCCAAGGCCGCTGTGATAAGTTCTGGCTGTCTGAACCATGCCCCCTGGGCTGATGGAGCTGAGGGTTCTGGTGTGGTCTCAGCACTGTGAAGTTTTTGCTGCAGCGGTTGCATCTCCGTGTCAGGTGGTGTGACTTCATTGGTGAATGCTGAGCACAGGTGCCATGAACCTCCGCCTGCCTGGTCCACAGTTGCTGGCATTCCGGGGCTCTCTTCTAGGCTTGCTCTCGGGCCTGGGAGCTTGGTCTCCCGTGCCTTAGCGCCCTTCCTGGGTCTCTACTGCCCCCTCCATGCCAACGTGAGAAATGGTAGAGCACAAGTCAGTGCCTTGAGCAGAGGACCCAGGGTCCTCTCCTTCCCCAGGGACTTTGACAGAAGCCGTTGACTGTAGATCTGTAGAATACTCCAGCCAGGCCGGCCAGTTAAATAAAGAAGGGGAGATAACCAGGGGAAACTAGGTTCCAATTCAAGTAACCTGAGTCTGTGGGTGCTGCAGGGGCAGGGCTACCCTCTGATTAAGGTCATTTTCTAAATAATTTACATGTGTTGAAGTCGTTCTCCATGTCTGTGTTGTTTCACTTCCCCTCCTGCCTCCCCTTGTTTTGAGACTGAGTTTGGCTCTCGTTGCCCAGGCTGAAGTGCAATGGTGTGATCTCAGCTCACTGCAACCTCCGTCTCCCGGCGAGTCTCCTGCCTCAGCCTCCCGAGTGGCTAGGATTACAGGCACCTGCCACCACGCCCAGCTAATTTTTGTGTATTTAGTAGAGATGGGGTTTCACCATGTTGGCCAGGCTGGTCTCAAACTCCCGACCTCAGGTGATCCACCCACCTCAGCCTCCCAAAGTGCTAGGGCGATAGCGTGAGCCCCACTGCGCCTGGCCTCACTTCCACTTTTCAAGATGACTACAGGACGTATTCCTGTAGATGGGTAATTTTTCTCCTGCCACATAACGTGGGTGGAGCGGGCAAGTGTGACGGAACCTGTGTATTGGGGGATGCCTAGCACATTAGGTTTGGGGCGTGTAAAGGTTCCTGTGAAATGGAATTCATCTGTCGGGAAGATGTGTAGTCTTAGAAATGTGTAAGCAATACTGCCAAAACATACAGGCAGGACGATCACACTGTAGAGGTGAGAATGATTGGGCCTGGAGCTGGCCTTTTTTCTTCTTCTTTTTTTTTTTTTTTGAGACAGGGCCTGGCTTTGTCACCCACCCAGGCAGTGTGATCCTGAGTACAGTGGTGTGATCCTGGCTAACTGCAGTCTCCATCTCCTCGGCTCAAGCGATCCTCCCACCTCAGCCTCCCAAGTAGGAGCTTGGGACCATAGGCTCATTTTTGTGTTTTCTGTAGAGATGAGGTTTTGCCATGTTGCCCAGGCTGGTCTCTAGCTCTTGAGCTCAAGTGATCCACCCACCTCGGCCTTCCCAAGTGCTGGGATTACATGCGTGAGCCACCATGCCTGGCCAGCCTTTTTTCCTGAAGCCTTCCAAGAGCAATTCTGTAAACAGAAGGAAACCCCTTTCCTTTTCACATCAGGAATAATAATGTTTAAGAGCAGAAAGTGAGAGTAATGAGTGCTTCCCTTGCCAGTGTGGACTGAGTGGGGAGTTCAGAATGGAGTCTTCCACTAACAGTCTGCTTTAAAAAAGTATATTTTGACATTTAAGGAAGCAAAATGCTGAGAATATTACGAGTGCCACCAGAATTGGACAGTGGCCTTTTTAAATGACACAGATTTTCATTGACAGTATGAGAGTTGGTGGCCCTGATGACTTTCCGTGTTGAGAGACTGAGGATGAACATTAGAGCATGCTGGCTGCTATGACAGCCTGTCCCTGGAGAAGCCTGGCCCTGGGAGGTCCTGTTTCACTCACCATTGGCCCCCTGGCTCGTGGACAGCGGCGTGAGGGTGCCATCAAAGGCCAACTGCGTCAGACCACACATACCCACCAAAGCTTTGTTCTCCCCAGTCTTCCTCCCTCCAGTGGAAAAATCGAACCCCATTCTCTACTCTTTTTCTTCCTGAGTCCCCACAGAAAGGCTGTCGGCGTAGTGGGCGGCAGAAGTGACAAGGGGCTTCTAAGGTTTGAGGTCCCAGACTGTGTTTGCCATGTGAAGTGTACACTTGGCCCTGCGATGAGCCGGATTTCATGCCCCTGAGTGTCGGCAGGCTTCCTGCAAATACCTCTGGACGCCAGTTTGCAAAGGGGAGGAGGCATGTCATTTGGCTTATTTTTTTTTTTAGTGTTTTGCAAAAGCCATTTTAAAGAGAAGTCGAAGGATAAAAACGAGCCTGGGCCTAGCAAGTGAGTGGCCATGGGCAGGTTTGGGGTTGCCTGCATTGCCACTTGCTGTGAGGGAGGGAAGGAAGGTGGGGGGCCTCTGTTGGTGTGGAGGTCACAGGTGACAGAAGGGGTAAAGGTGAATTATTTTCTTTCATTTCGTGCTGTTACTGACCAGCCCTGGGAAGGTAGGTACAGACTTACACGCTAATTCTTTTTCCTTTCTCTGTCTCTGCAGAAACTTGAAGGGTCAAAGTGCAAAGGGCAGCTTTTGATATTTGGGGCAACCAACTGGGACTTGATTGGTCGAAAAGAAGTGCCTAAACAGCAAGGTATGAGAATGGCGTCTCAAAGTTCATTGAGTACTTCAGTACTAGGTGTCCACTGTGGTTGGGTTGACCAGTTGACCACCTGCCTGGTAGGTGTTTCCTTCAGTTACAAATGCATTTTCAGAGAGGCCAAGTGACTTGCCTGAGGCCACACAGCCACTGCAGTGATGGAGCTGGATTCGAACCCTGATCTTAGTTTTTCAAAGGCAGCATTGTGAAATGACTCACTGATTCCGTTAAGATTAATCAGGAAAATACACACAGTATCCTCAAATGAACATTGCCACCTGTTCTATCTTCCTTCTCATGTCACGTGTTTTCATTAAAATGAAGAGACCGGCTCTGTGAGATGGTGTCAGAATGTCCTAGACATTTGTCAAATGTCAGGTGTCAAAATGTCAGACATTGCAGAAGAGTCCACATTTCTTTGCAAGCTGCCAAATTGTTGCAGGAACCGATTTGACAGAACAGTCCAGAGCAGGGAAAAGTAGAGCGGTCCTTAAGAAGTAACTTTTGTCCCCTGTTACCTTTGGAAAACTGATGTCTTACATTGAGGGAACCAGCCCATCCAAGAGAAGGACAGCTGGCACGTAGCCAACTTTTATGGCTTTTTTTTTTTTTTAAATAAAGATGGGGTTTCACCATGATGGCCAGGCTGGTCTTGAACTCCTTACCTCAGGTGATCCACTCACCTTGGCCTCCCAAAGTGCTAGGATTACAGGCGTGAGCCACCACACCCGGCCTTTTATGGCTTCTTGATTTCATCTGGAAAGATTCCAAAGTGCTTTCCAGCATTGCTTTGCCCCATGAACAAACATTTGCATGCTGGCACATCTTGGCACCTTAAAACAGGCGCGTTGGAGATGACCTGGTTCCATGAAAACAGCTTACGATCAGCAAGACCTGTGGGCCATCTGAGTTAGAAGTGCTGCAGGTAGCAGCAGCGCCTCGTTTGGAAAATGCCCAGCCTTCAGGCCCAAGCCAGGGGGGACACGTCTACACGGTGGCTGGTGTTCCAGGGAAGTGCCTTGTGGTCTGCAGTAATGTAAGCCCAGGTGCTGATGGCGCCTTGCTGCCCGTCCTGTGCCCATATTGCATCATTTCTCAAAGCTGCTGTTCAGCTGAGTGGCCCACTGGACACTGAAGGCACAGAAGCCCAGGGAAGGGCAGTAAATAACCGAAGGAAGCGAGAGGCTAGGCCAGGGTTGGAGTCCCACTCTCTGATTTACTCTGTTGCCTCCTGCACATGTATGTTGCCGTAGCTCTGGTGAAAACCAGAAGCCTGGATGTCTTGTTCCTTTGCAAGATAGCATAGCAATCCACGCCATAGCTCTGTGGCTAGGACCAGACCCCAGGGATCTGGAGGCCATGGGAATTGATTTCTCAGCCTGACTGCAGTGCCTGGGACTGCTGCAGAGCATTTAATTCGACTGGACCCCCAACAACCCCATTCCTCCAGCCCTTCCTTGGAGGCCAGATAAAGCCCAACCCTGCTTCTCACTAGCCAATGGCATCCTGGGCGCTGCAGGAAAAGATTCTTTGGCAAGTCCAGGAGCATCTGACCGCCTGAGACTCCCCTTGGCCAGCAAGGTCAAGCGTGTGGCACCGCACCCTTCCCTGGCATCCCCTGGCCTCCTGTGTTGCAGCACAGGGTCGTGATGACGCTTGTCAGTCGTGCCATCATTGTGTCTTCATGACGGAGAGACTTTGGGTTTCTCTTTTTCCCTCTTGATTTTTGTTTAACACAGTTCCTAAATCTTAATTTAGATGCCACCACCTTGGGTTTTTCTCAAGCTGTTTTGTTTTGTTTTGTTTTTGAGATGGAGTTTCGCTCTTTCGCCAAGGCTGGAGTGCAGTGGTGCAGTCTCAGCTCACTGCACCCTCTGCTTTCCGGGTTCAAGCGATTGTCCCACCTCCGCCTCCCAAGTAGCTGGGATCACAGGCACCCGCCACCATGCCCAGCTGATTTTTGTGTTTTTAGTAGAGATGGCCAGGCTGGTCTTGAATTCCTGGCCTCATGATCCGCCACTTTGGCCTCCCAAAGTGCTGGGATTATAGGTGTGAGCCACTGCGCCCGGCTGGTTTTTCTTGTTTTAATATAGACCATGAGGCTTTTATTTTTGGTTTACTCTTTCCCCAGGAAATTGTTGATGTTCCTTTTCCTCCTTTCAGGGGAGGTGTCTGCAGGTGTGTTGCTTCAGGTACCACGCGGGATCAGCTGGCCTCTGCCCCCTGTGGCCAGGGGTCTTGCCTGCTTGCCCTCAAACCTGAATGAGGGAGCATGTGGCACCCTCTGCTGGGGGCAGAGGGTGGGGCTCAGACTTACTTCACAGATATTTTCCAGGGAGCCAGGCGCTTGTTAGAGAAATTGTAGCCTTTTTATCAGTTCCTATATTGGATCAGTCTTACACACTCGATTTGGCAGTGGCTAGCATTTCAGTATAGTCACCACAGTGCTGGAAATGTTCTTGAGAGTCTCAAGTGAAAAAAATTAAGATTGCTGGACATGGTGGCTCACACCTGTAATCCCAGCACTTTGGGAGGCTGAGGCAGGTGGATCATTTGAGATCAGGAGTTCGAGACCAGCCTGGCCCACATGGTGAAACCCTCTCTACTAAAAATACAAAAATTAGCCAGGTGTGGTGGCATACGCCTGTAATCTCAGTTACTTGGGAGGCTGAAATGAGAGAATCGCTTGAACCCAGGAGGCAGAGGTTGCAGTGAGCCGAGATCCCACCACTGCACTCCAGCCTGGGCAACAGAGCAAGACTCTGTCTTTTTTTTTTTTTTTTTTTTTAAAAAAAAGGAAGAAATTAAGAAATTGGCTCTGCCCCATCCACTAATAGGGTGCGAAGGGGGTTTTGTAGGGGAGATGCTGTTTCTTTTTTCTCCCATCGAGCACTCACTGCGTGGCAGGCATTTGTGAGGGTCCAGGCTGGAGGGAGCCTACAGCTTATGCCCTGGGTGGCTTCTCCTGGAGTGGGAGGGCAGGGGGTCTCAGGAGGAGAGCTGTGGTAGGCTGAGTGGGGCTGGGGCAGGGGAGCCCTGGGTAAAGGAGATTGCCCAGTGGAAGTGGCCCTGGAGGGCTTTCCCGAGGAGGGGAACTGGTGCTTAACTTGAGCTTTGAGGAAGAAGTAGGAAGTGGGAAGGACCTTCTCATGGAAGGGAACATATGGGTGGGGCCGGGGAGCCATGAAGCAGCTGATGCATTGGATGGCTGAGAAAGGGGCAGGAGGTGGAGGGGATGCAGTGTGAGCGGGGCCCCTCCTCGAAGGGCCTGAGAGACCTGCTGGGAACACTGGAAGATGGGACACTCGGGGTCACCCCTCAGAAAGAGTCTTCTGGCCCAGGGCAGAAGCCGGAGGTAGAGGGCAGGAGAGCCTGGGAAAGGACAGGCGGGGTGGCAGGGAGTGAGGAGGAGGGGCACGTTACTGTTGGGGTGAGCGAGGTTTCCTGGGTCAGCCTCTTCCTTGGCTGACAGCTATGGGAGGCCAGCACTCCTGCCTCCTGGACAGGCCTGGCACTGGGTCCCAGGCACTTGCAGGTGGGAGTGCTCGGTGGCAGGGCACATGGGGCTGAGATCCTCAAGAGGTGGGGCCCAGAGAGGGGGCTGGGGCTGGATGGGTGTAAAGGTGGCAGGTGACGCCAGGCCCACTCCCACTCCTGGGGCATTTTATGTTTTGGGTCTTCAGAAGCCTAGCAGAGTTTCTAAGTACAAACCCGATCCTCAAGCAGCCTCCCCACAGCCAGGTCAGGGTGGCACCCAAGGAACACCTGTCCCTGGTCCCCTCAGGAAGTGGCTCCTTGGTGGCCAGTGGCATTTTGGAGGTCACCCCAACCACCCCCGGGTGTCTAATCTGCATTCTTCTTCTCTCTGCAGCTGCTTACCGCAATCTCGGTCAGAATTTGTGGGGGCCCCACAGGTATGGGTGCCTGGCGGGGGTCCGCGTGCGGACCGTGGTCTCGGGTTCCTGTGCCGCACACAGCCTCCTCATCACCACAGAAGGGAAGCTGTGGAGCTGGGGTGAGTACTGCACGGGCACTGGGGACCACTGTCCCCAGCTGTCCCCACACAGCACTTTCTTCTGTTGGCCTGGAAAAGAGACTCGCGCCTTCTCTGCAAGGCGCTGGGCTCCTTCGTTTGCAGCCCACGTCTTTTTTCCTAATTCCCAGCATCCCCTTCCCCATCTTCCTGATGTTTGTCGCCTGTATTTAACCCCTACTTCCTTGACGCCTTGTTTTGAAGCAACATTTTCCTGAGTCTTCTGCCCGAAGCTTGATCTTTCTGATACTGAGGTGTGTGCTGTGTTAGGCAGGCTGTCCTTCCAGCAGACGGACGGTTTCCTTCCTCCTTACAGCCCGGTATGACCTTCGACCTCTGTTTTTGCCACTTGAAATGCCACTGGCTTTTATAGCTGCCCCCTCGTGTCCTAGGGCGCTGCGTCCCTGCCGCCCTGGCCTCATGTCTGAGGTCCGTGCAGGTCTGGTCTGCAGGCTTGGCAGCTCACTGCCTGTGTTGTCTGTTTCCTGGGGTATTTCCCCAGCTAGTTCAGTTTCCTTGTTTGGAGTTGTTGGTGTTTGTCTTCTGTTTTCCTCACCTGCATGCTTGGGATGGGTTCCGGTTCGTCTGTTACCTTCTGCGCATGGCCCTGCCCTCTAGGCAGCCGTGCCATTCCTGCCTGTGTCCTCTTCCAGATCATTCCAATCCTAGGGTATCGGCCGAAGCTCACTTTCTCCCCGCCCTTCTGGTCGCTCCCAGACCCTGCCTCCAGTGGGAGATGTCGGCGTTTGTCCCCACCCTTTGTGCTGGTCCTCTGGCTAGCTTTTGGTCCACATGACTACACTGTTATTTTGGTCTGTTTGAACCATTTTTTGTGATTTCATGAGCTGCTGTACCAAAGTCCAAATATATTAACATCTGTTGTCTTCCCTGCACTCAGCTAATTTTGTAATTCTGTTGAAAAAAGCTAAAGTGTGTCTGGCCCAAATTTATACTTTTTAGTCTCTCGGTGACATGCTGACTTTGCCACGGGTTTTGTTTTCTCCTGGCTGGCATCGAGGTGGGTCCCTCCCCCCAAGCACCCCTCCTACTTCAGGTTCCAATGCCGAGCACAGCCTTTTATGTCAGCGTTCCAAACTTAAAATACCTTATTCCTGATCGCTCACTGAGCTTTGCTTGCATGGCGGCTCTAAAAGCGTCCTCGTCCTAACCCTGTGGGCAGGGGCAGTGTGTGTCCCGCCATCGAGACGTCCCCAACAGGCAGTGCTGTTGGCGGGAACAGGGCTGGAGGTGTCACAAGTCCACTGCTGGGCACTCTAGAAGGCAGAGGGGTATTGTCTGCTGTGAGTATAGAGTGCCACAGGAGGGTGGCTGACGCGTTGCTCCTGTGGGCTCTCCGTCTGTGGCCCGAGCACCCTGCCCTGCAGCACCTCAGTCCGCTGAGCCCAGGTAGAAACCGCCTTGCGCTTGTTCTGTGTTCACGTGCCTTTCACTGTGAACTTGGGCAGCTCCCATTGGAAGCTGATATCAGCCTCTCCTGCCCGAGTGCCAGTGCGTGCCCTTCAGCCCGCCATTCCTTAATTAAAGAGGGAGTCCGAGGATGGTGTCCCTGGGCCGCAATTGCTCCTGTAGTCTGAGGCCGCTGCTGCAAGCCAAGCCTTCTCCAGGACAACTGGGGCTCATCTTATTGGCTCTGCTGTCTGCCTTCATCACGACCTAAGGGTGAAAAGTTCATTGCCGGAGAAGGTTGCAAAACTCCATGGACTCGCTCTGACTTCTCGACCTGGTTAAGAGCTCTGTAAATTTCCCCAAATGTTAGTTACATGTGTGGCTCTCTCTTAGCAGGAGGGATCCGACAGTGGCCGGTTGGATTTTTGTTTGGGAATTTTTGTTTTGGAACTTGGTAGTCTGTGTTGAAACCTAGAACGGGCGTAGGAACTCCCAGCCCTCCTTTTGGCCCACCCAACTTCCGTGTCTGTTTTGGAGCTGAATTTGGTTCTGCAGAGGACTTGGGGGCAGGGGGTGGCCCCCAGGCCTGCCATCCCCTGGAATGCACAGGTGCAGGGCCTCGGCCACATCTGCAGCAGCTCTGGAGGTAGGGCTGGGTGTATTGTGTTCAGGGCAGATCTGGGCTTTGTCACCAGGGTTCCTGTCGCTGAGAGCACTTGAGGGGCGATCCCTCGGGGTGGAATTGGCACTGTTCTGTAAGCACCATTTACAGGGTAGAAAAAGGAAGAGAAATAGTGAGTGGACACTAACTGGTCCTCAGTGGATGCCCAGAGCACTGAAGTGATTGAACTCTGGTGAGCCAGGTGTCAAGATGGGCGCTGTCTCAAAACACATCCCAGGGGGTAGGGACGGGGTGGTTGTCTCTGAGACACTCCAAGTGGGAACGGCGCGTTTCTGTGAATGGCGCCCGTACCTCACTAGCCGCTCCCATTTCCCTTTGTAGCATGGGTGGTCCCGCTGCTGCCCCAGAGAAGGAGGTAGGGGGAGCTGCAGCAGGCGACATTCCTGTGGGCGGAGGACCGGAGCGTTCTTTGCTCTGGATCTTGGCTGTTTGCTGGGAATTTGGAGGATATCTTCCAGAGACGCAGATGGGCGTCGTTTGAGAGTGTGTTTGTACTCGCCTGGTGGTGCCACCTGGACCACCTTCCCTCCTCTGTACTTTCTCTCTCATGTGATCTGCAGGTCGAAATGAGAAGGGGCAGCTGGGACATGGCGACACCAAGAGAGTGGAAGCCCCCAGACTCATTGAGGGTCTCAGCCACGAAGTGATTGTGTCTGCAGCATGTGGCCGGAACCACACCTTGGCTTTGACGGGTAAGGAGGGGACTGCTGGGGTCTCTTCTCAATGTGGCAAGAGGCCAGATGGTCTGCCTTGGGGGTGGGGTGTGGGGGCGTGGAGTCACCCCTGTGCCTCTCGGTCAGGATCCGAAAGAGGCCCTGAGAATCTACGTAGGGAGTGGCTTCTTGAGGGCACTGGGACCTCCCTGGTGGCCACAGGAGGCCCATCTGGGAGTGGGAACCGCCACCCTGGTTTCTTTGCACACCCAGTTTTCTGATGTGAAATGGCTTTGCTGCGAAGCATCTGCACTGCCAGCTTTTGGACACTGTCTCACTTGCCTTCTGCCTGGCAAATGAGCTGTTTTTATTATTTTAATGCCTTTGATTCTAAATCTGGTTAAAACATTCAGCATTATCTTCCCTTTTGTGATATTTTTCTTTCCTTCCAGAAACTGGCTCCGTGTTTGCATTTGGGGAGAACAAGATGGGGCAGCTGGGCCTTGGCAACCAGACAGACGCTGTCCCCAGCCCTGCGCAGGTGACCGCTCCTCCACTCCAGCTCTCGGCCTCTTGCTTATCTTTACTTGTGTGTTTGATTTTCTGAGGTGGAGTCTCCATTGTTTGAGTTAATTCATCCCTTGTAAAAGGAAGGTCTGGATGTTTACATGCTGTAGGGTTTTTTTGGTTTGTTTTTGTTTTTTGAGTTTTGCTCTCCTTGCGGAGGCTGGAGTGCAATGGCTTGATCTTGGCTCACTGCAACCTCCGCCTCCTGGGTTCAAGCGATTCTCCAACCTCAGCCTCCCAAGTGGGATTACAGGCATGCGCCACCACTCCCAGCTAATTTTGTATATTTAGTAGAGACGGAGTTTCTCCCTGATGGTCAGGCTGGTCTCCAACTCCTAACCTCAGGTGACCACCCGCCTCGACCTCCTGAAGTGATGGGATTACAGGCGTGAGCCACGGCTCCCGGCCATGCTGTAGTTTTTAACACAGGCTTAGTTTGTGGTCAGGTTGAAAACCATCCTGAAAACATTTTGTTTCCAAATGGAGAAATCTGTTAGAAATGCCTTGTCGTAAGCCTGTTCTGTTCCAAAGAAATTTGCAGGTAATTGTAGTAACCTGCAAATACTTTGTTTTGACCTTGTGTAAAGTCACCGGCCAAGTGCTTAGAACACAAATAAGAGACAGGCAGTCCTCTTTTTTTTTTTTCCCTTTCTTTCTTCCTTCTTCATGTTTTGGAGATGAAGTGTTGATCTGTCGCCAGGCTGGAGTGCAGTGGCACTATCTCGGCTCACTGCAACGTCACCCTCCCGGGTTCAAGCGATTCTCCTGCCTCAGCTTCCCGATTAGCTGGGTCTACAGGCGCGTGCCACCATTCTCAGCTAATTTTTGTATTTTTTAGTACCATGTTGGCCTAGATGATCTTGATCTCTTGACCTCATGGTCCGCCCCCCTCGGCCTCGAGTGCTGAGGTTGGGATTACAGGCATGAGCTACCATGCCTGGGAAATAGGCAGTCTTTTTTTCCAAAGAAACTTGAGTTGGAGGGGTGAGATTTATACCTTAAAAACAAACTACCATTAAAGGCAGAAGAATGCTAAGTGTCTAATTAGTGAGGAAGGAAGGGAGGGACTTGTTTTTATTGATCTTAAAGAGACAGTGGCTAAGCTTTGAACTCCACTCTGCCGGGAAGGTGTAGGGGGTAGGGGGTGTGAGGGTGTTTCTTTACCTATCTTCTAAGCTTTGCGTCAGCTTTTGCCTTTAGAATTGTCAAGTTTATTAAACTTCCCTTTGTAACCTAGTAATTGTTTTCTACCAACATGCAGAAAGTTGTAGAGACTTTTTATCAGTCTTTTTTAAAAAAATGAAAGTCTCCTGTCTTGTCTTTTCAGATAATGTACAACGGCCAGCCAATTACCAAAATGGCCTGTGGAGCTGAATTCAGTATGATAATGGACTGCAAAGGAAACCTCTATTCCTTTGGGTGCCCTGAATATGGTCAGCTGGGTATGGAAGTACAGTTTTTAAAAGCTCTGTAATCTAACTGTGTATATTCAGAACCAGAGATCAGTGTGGGGTTGCACACACGTGTTGAAATGTGGGTAATTGATCTCAGATAATAGCATTTGTCCATTAAGTGGATCTCACATTCACTGGAACAGCGCATCCTCATTGACAGGATTATGGAGTATTACAATGCTGCCTCAATGGAAAAGCCGGGACTGGAATCCGACAAAAGATTTTTTTTCTGATTTGGGAATTCATTTATATAAAGGGATTTCAAAGTTAAAAAAAAAAATCAAACCACCTTCATTCAATTTCACATTTAAAGATTATGCCTCTGTTGAAAATGAGAAAATTATACAAGCTTAAGGTTGTTCTGGAAACCCTGGCCTGGGCGATTATTTCAGGTTCCCACGTGAGGAGCCCCGGTGGACCCCCTCCTCCTGCGTCATCCCTAGCCAGAACCTAGTTGTGCAGAGACCTGTTCCCTTCTATCTCATTGGTAGAAAAGGAGAATTAAGGCAGCAGTTCCCAGCCAGTAGGGGGTGGGGGGTGGGGGGTGGGGGCAGTGTCTTCCGACTCAATGGTCTCCGGTTCTTCCCATCCGATTCTCCGATTCTCCTTCCCTTCCGACCCGGCACCCGAAGTACGGTTCCCCGCTGCGGCTCCGCCTCCAGCCCCCTCTGGGGAGGCCTCTCCGAGGCGTGGCGCGGGTGCCCTCTGCTGGCCGCGCGCGCTCCTGCAGCCGCAGCGTCTGGCAGATGGAAAAGGTAAAAATAGCGCCAAGCCCGCTGGCCTTAGCCTCGGGGAACAGTGACTTTGTGAAACTAAATATACCTCAAGTCAGAAGTGAATAAGAGAGAACAGTCCTTTACGCACATTTCGCGTTGGTTGCCGGGGCGGAGCCCAAGAGTTGGAGAGCGTTTCCATGGCCACGGCCCTGCTGTGGTGCCCAACAGCGTCCCCTTCCTGCCACGTGCGCGCTCCTGCTGCCTCGGCTTCCCCTCTGCACCCTGGCAAGTCGATTTTCCATCAGGAAGCGTGACATGCTGGTTGTGATGATAAAAATGGCTCACTTTCATGGAGCAATGACTACGTGCGCCAGGCACCGTGTAAGCACTTTGTACAAACTCTCAGGTGCTCTGTTACACTGACTTGCAGGTAGTTTGGGAATCGGCCTGATTCGTAACTACAGAATCGCTTATTCTCAGCGTATGACTTGCTTGAAGGCAGGCTTTCAGTTTCGTCAGAATCCAGGTAGATTACTTTTAGAAGGAGAACCTAATCTGACCCTGGCAGGTTCTCACCCGCATGCACTCTAGCCTCTTGCTCTGTTTTTTGCAGTGCATTTACTGGGCCAGGGCAACGCCAAGATAAGGGAGACGGAGCCTCACTCTGTCGCCCAGGCTGGAGTGCAGCAGCTCGATCTCCGTTCACTGCAACTTCCACTTCTCGGGTTCCAACGATTCTCCTGCCTCTGACTCCCGAGCAGCTGGGACTACAGGCACCTGCCACTTCACCCAGCTAATTTTTTGTATTTTTAGTAGAGATGAGGTTTCACCATGTTGACCAGGATGGTCTCAAACTCCTGACCTCAAGTAATCTACTGCCTTGGCCTCCCAAAGTGCTGGGATCACAGGCATGAGCCACCACACCAGCCAACAAGCCCAGTGATGTTGTTGTGCATGTTTTAATTGTGATTCCAGGGGACAGTTGCTTCTTGGTAACCTAGGGGATTGCTTCCAGTACCCCTGTAGATACCAAGATCTGGAGATGCTCTAGTGTCTTATATAAAGTGGCATAGTATCTGCATGTGACCTGTGTACTTAAAATCATCTCTAGATTACTTCAGTACCTAATATGATGTAAATGTTATGTAAATAGTTCTAATGTATGGTCTTATTTGTATTATCTTTTTTTTTATTGTTTCCACTTCCCCCCAGACATTTTTGGACTACAGTTGGTTGAACTTGTGGCCATGGAGGCTGACTGCATTTAAATAGCACACTGCTTAAACACACACATACCTGTAAGGGCTGAGGTACACACAAGCATGCTGTCTGGGGGGGGATTAGCCACAAGCCAGGGGCCGGTTTACAAACTGTAATATGACAGGTTTTTTTTTTTGTTTTTTTGTTTTGAGACAGTCTTGCTCTGTTGCCCAGCCTGGAGTGCAATGGCACAATCTCTGCTCACTGCAACCTCCACCTCCCAGCTTCAAGCGATTCTCCTGCCTCAGTCTCCCCAGTAGCTGGGACTATAGGCATCTGCCACCAAACCTGGCTAATTTTTGTATTTTTTTTTTTTTTTAAAGTAGAGACGGGGTTTCACTATGTTGGCCAGGCTGGTCTCTGATTCCTGACCTCAGGTGATCCTCCTGCCTCAGCCCCTCAACGTGCTGGGATTACAGGTGTGGGCTACTGCACCCGGCCAAACTGATGATTACAGTGTGGGAATAGGAGCAGTTTAAAACTACAAACCAGCAGCCCTCTGCTGCGGGTGGCTGCAGGGGCATGGATAGTCTGGCATCTTCTCAGGACTGGAGCAGCCTGGCTCCTGGCGTGTGGTGTGCTGAGCTGAGTCCTTGCGAACCAGTCCCTGGATCATTTGGAGTGTAGGAATTGCAGGCTTTAGCTACGCATAACCATATGTGTAGGTTACTGGTAATTCATGAAAGCAGAGGGCTTGGGATTGTGTGTGGAGCTTTTCTGTTCATTCCTGGCCCATGTGGGGTTCCTTGTGTCCTCAAGTGGAGTAGAGATCTTTCTTGATAGACCAGTCCTTGATCTGCAGCTTCAACTTCTTTGACTGCAACCCATAGTAAGAAATAAATTTTCCTTTGCAACCCAGTTTGAATGTATAATACCATACCTAGACTTGTTAGAATATGGTGGCGTTATTATGTGTGTTCTTTGTCATTCTGTTCTGTTCATTTTTGAAAAATAACTCGTCTTAGCTCATAAAATTGATTTCATTGACCCACTCATTGTGCTGTGCCTCAGATTGGAAAACATTGCCTTTGTTGACCAATGTGTCCTGGTAAGGCCCAGAAGGGCCAGACTGGGGCAATGCCCGGGGCTCACTGCAGACTCAATGTGAGCACACTGACACGTCCCTTGCGCCCGTGCCCCGCTGCTGCTAATGGCTGGCTCTGTGGTCTCTACAGGACACAACTCGGATGGGAAGTTCATCGCCCGGGCACAGCGGATAGAGTACGACTGTGAACTTGTCCCCCGGCGAGTGGCCATCTTCATTGAGAAGACGAAAGATGGACAGATCCTGCCTGTACCAAACGTGGTGGTACGAGACGTGGCCTGTGGCGCTAACCACACGGTGAGGCTTACGCTTTTCTCACTTCCTGAGAGGCGCGCCGGGAGACGGGGCGGGGGGGGGCGGTGCGTATTCTCCAGTTTTCTGACACCTGGCTTTGGCTAGAAACTGATCCCAGGTAGACATCTGCTTGCTTCTTCAAGAGGGCTTTGCATCCTGGCCAAAGGGTCCTTGGACCCAGTGCAGGGTTCCTTGTTACTGCCTCCTATGTTAACTTTTCCTTGATTTAAATAGACACATCTTAAACACATAGATGTTCTGCCGCCCTCACCCCCATCTTAAGGTAAGCACTTTCTGCTTTTGTCTAACAGAAGCACAGACATCTTCCCAGGCCAACAGATGGCACCCCATACTGGGGATGCGAGTCGTTTTTAATCATTAGGTTGTTTCTTTAAAGATCACTTTAGATAAACTGCCATGCAGTCTTTTCATCTTAATGGCTTTCTTGTGGTTCTTCTGTCTGAGAATGCCTGGAAATCTCTTGGTTCTATTCTTTGTTGAAAGAGCCTGGGCTAGGAGTCCAGAGACCAGGTTGGTCCTCCCCACTGAGTGGTCTCAGCCCACCACCTCCTTCCCTTGGAATCTTCTTCCCTTTGAAGAATACACAGATTCTGAATTGGGCTAGGATTGGAGAAGGAGATTTCAGTCTGTGCAAGTCTGAAAACCGTGATTTGTTTTGTCGAATGGAGTCGGGGGAAATCAAGTTGGCTCTTGTTTAGGACCTCATTTGTCAAGCTTTTTAGTAAATTGTAGATTGACATGGTTTAGACACAAAACATCAAAGAACTGAATTGGCTTGTCAGAAGGTGGGAAAACAAGACTGAAGAAGATGTATTTTTTTTTTTTTTTGAGACAGCCTTGCTCTGTTGCCCAGGCTGGAGTGCAGTGGCTCTAGCTCGACTCACTGCAACCTTCGTCTCCTGGGTTGAAGCGATTCTCCTGCCTCAGCCTCCCGAGTAGCTGGGATTATAGGCATGCACCATCATGCCCTGCTAATTTTTGTATTTTTAGTAGAGACAGGGTTTCGCCATATTGGCCAGGCTGGTCTCAAATTCTTGACTTCGTGATCCTCCTGCCTTTGCCTTCCAAACTGCTGGGATTACAGGCGTGAGCCACCATGCCTAGCTGCAGATGTATTTTAAACACTTGAAGTGTCTTTGAGTTCATTTTATCGGTGACCAGGTACAGGTTACCTCTATGTACCTGTGGGCAAGGGAAGTCTAAAGAAAAATCCAGGCTGGGCGCAGTGGTTCATGTTTGTAATCTCGGCACTTTGGGAGGCCAAGGTGGGTAAATCATTTGAGACCAGCCTGGGCAACATGGTGGAGCCCCATCCCTACCAAAAACACCAAAAACTAGCGGGTCGTGGTGGTGCACACCTGTAGTCCCAGCCACTTGGGAGGCTGAGGTGGGAGAATCACTTGAGCCCAAGAGGTGGAGGTTATGGTGAGTTGAGATCATGCCACTGCATTTCAGCCTGGGTGACGGCAGAAGACCCTGTCTCAAGGGGAAAAAAAAAAAAAAAACGAAAAATCCAGGACAGGTAGGCGTAGGCTGTTTCTCCTCTGCTCTTTCTGCTGTTGAATCTCTCTGTTTTAATAAGAATCAAGTGCCTTGCCCTACCATCTGGAGACATAGCCCTGTTGCTTGTGATTAAGGAAAGGGTTAAGACTTGTAACCTAAAAAAACAGAACAAAAAAGAATTGGAAAATGGAGTTCCTGGCAGAGAAAATGGCAAACGGGGCTCATTGAATGCATGCCATTTTGCTATGCCTGCTCCTGTTGCCTCCTTCCCACTGCTGGAGATGGGAGGTAGAGGATCTTTTTCTTTGGTTTTTAGAGGCAGGGTTTCACCGTGTTGGTCAAGCTGGTCTCGAACTCCTGACCTCAAGTCATCTACCAGCCTGGGCCTCCCAAAGTGTTGGGATTACAGATGTGAGCTACCGCACCCTGCTGGTAGAGGATCTTGAATGTAGCTGTCCCTTTGCCCTTAGCATTTGCACCAGGTTGTCCGGGCAGAAATGATGACCCTTCTTGTTGCCTGTTGGAAGCCTGTTCCAACCCTGTGTTTTCTTTCCTTGCAGCTGGTCTTGGACTCCCAGAAGCGAGTCTTCTCCTGGGGCTTCGGTGGCTATGGCCGGCTGGGCCACGCAGAGCAGAAGGATGAGATGGTCCCCCGCCTGGTGAAGCTGTTTGACTTCCCTGGGCGTGGGGCCTCCCAGATCTACGCTGGTTACACCTGCTCCTTTGCTGTCAGTGAAGTGGGTTAGTGATTTCTTCCCCCTGGCTTATCAGTGCTCTGGTGGGGAACTGTGTAGCCATTGTCCTGTCCCAAGGCCACAAACCCCAATTCCCTTTACTTACCTCCCAGTGTTCTTTATTTTTTTGAGACAGGAGCTTGCTGTGTTGTCCAGGCTGGTCTTGAACTCCTGGGCTCAAGCAATCCCACCACCTTAGCGTCCTGAGTAGCTAGGGCTGCACAGGCACACTACCATGCCCGACTCCAGTTTTGTTTTGTTTGTTTTGTTTGTTTTTTGTTTTTCTTGGAGATAGAGTTTCCGTTCTGTTGCCCAGGCTGGAGTGCAATGGCGTGATCTTGGCTCACCACAACCTCTGCCTCCGGGGTTCAAGTGATTCTCCTGTCTCAGACTCCTGAGTAGCTGGGATTACAGGTGTATGCCACCACGCCCAGCTAATTTTTATATTTTGCGTAGAGACAGGGTTTCACCATGTTGGCCAGGCTGGTCTTGAACTCCTGACCTCAGGTGATCCACCTACCTTGGCCTCCCAAAGTGCTGGGATTACAGGTGTGAGCCACCGCGCCCGGCCCGGTTATCTTTTAGACAGAACGCTTGTTTGCCATCCTATCCTCTTTTCACCCTGATACTGTTGAAGACGAGACTCGGCTCTTGATACCTGGTCACAGTGGGAACATGTTTTGCCTTCCCTCAGGTGGTCTGTTTTTCTGGGGGGCCACCAACACCTCCCGTGAATCTACCATGTACCCGAAAGCAGTGCAGGACCTCTGCGGCTGGAGAATCCGGAGCCTGGCTTGTGGGTAGGTGGCAGCATCTCCTTTGGGTGTATGAGGTCTCTTCCTTTCTTGGGGGTGTCAGACACACCCACAGGGTGCCCCTCCCTGATGGGGCTCTGTTTCTGCTGCCTTTTGGGGTGTCCTCAGCAGGCCACCTGGCATGCTGAATCGCAGAGTCTGGGGGCACAGGTGGGGAGAGGGCCCGTTTGTAGCTAGAACAGATGGCTGTTCCCTGTCTTCGTGGGAAGACAGTCATTTTGAAGGTTTCTGTTCAAAGAAATACACAAGCAGAGCTTGGGTGTATGCCTCCGTTGCAGGTTAACAGTTACACGTAGCTGGAAACGTAGTAGGACGTGAGTTGCTCTGACACTGGGAAGAAGACATTGTCTTGACAGCAGTGGTTCTTAGTGCATTTAAGGACACCTGTTGAGTTATCTAGCAATTCTTGGTGAGGAGTTTGATTCATCAGCTGGCAGGTGTGGGTGGAACAGTAAGAGGGGGCTGGGCCCGTAGCTTTAATCTGTTGAATCCTCTAGCCCTGCCTAAATTACTGTGCATGAAGGCTGCTCTCTCCGGAAGAGGCTTTCACTCCATCCTGATTCGCTCTCCTCTTCCCAAAGCCACCTCCCATTGAGAGAGCCCCAGGACCTGGGGCGGGGTGCACAGCAGGGTCCCCTGCCTTTGGCCCCTGGCCCTGTCTAAGGCCTTTGTCGTTTCGTTGAAGCATTGGGTCGCCTGCGTGGTACAATCTTAGGGTTCAGGGGAAGCCTCTTGGCCCCGTTGTTGTGTTTGCTGCTTGGCATGACTCACACCCATGCCCTTGATCCGTAGCTGGGTGGGTCCAGGGCTGGGGCTGCCGGCTCCAGGGTGACAGCCCACCTGTTTGCAGGAAGAGCAGCATCATTGTGGCCGCCGATGAGAGCACCATCAGCTGGGGCCCGTCGCCAACCTTCGGGGAACTGGTAAGCCGTCACTTGGGAGGGTCGGGGGAACGGGAGCCAGTCAGGGTGGCTCTTGGCCTTCCAGGTTCTCTCCACCTGTCTCCTAAAACATATGGGAGAAAAATGTATGGGAGTCTCCCCCTTATTGTATTGAAGTCTGCAACATAATTGAGTCCCAGAGTTTTCAGGGACAGTTCTGTGCTAGTCAGATCATTATGAGTCATCGCTGCACATTTGTAAACTCTGAAAATTGGGACTTTTCAGATCCAGTTTTCCCTTGCATTTTGTAGACCACCATTGAGACATGGTAGGAAAGGGGCCTGGTTGCTCCCTCTCCCCTGGGGGGGCTTAAGTCAGCGGGAAGCTCACAGTTGTGGGTGATTTTGTGTTTCTGTTGTTAATATCAGTTACTTGAGTAATGAGGTTAGAACCCATGGCCCTCAATTTCACTCACATGGCCTTCCCCAAACAAACAGCTTTCATTCTTAGGTCCTGATACTAGGTGGGGTTTTTTTTTTTGTTTTTTGTTTTTTTGGAGATGGATTTTGCTCTGTCACCCAGGCTGGAGTACAGTGGCATGATTTTGGCTCACTGCAACCTCCGCCTCCTGGGTTCAAACAATTCTCAGTTCTCCTGCCTCAGCCTCCTGAGTAGCTGGGATTACAGGCACCCACCACCACCCCTGGCTAATTTTTCTATTTTTAGTAGAGACGGGGTTTTGTCATGTTGGCCAGGCTGGTCTCAAACTCCTGACCTCAGGTGATCAACCTGCCTCCACTCCCCAAAGTGCTGGGATAACAGGTGTAGCCACCGCGCCCGGCCAAGGTGGGTCTTTTTAGGAAGACTAGCTTGGCTGTGGAGTACGTCCTGATGGTTTGCCTGCGCTAGTCACTGTTTGATTCTCTGCTTAATTCTTGGGGGTCGTAGTTTTAGTCCCTTATTTCTTGTTAGAAACACGGTCTGTCTCCCTCTCCTGTCCTCTCGTGGTTGCGAGCTGACCTGGAGGGGGAAGGAAGGGCATTCCTTGTCCCTGGAGCTGTGGCTGGGATGGATGGTGAGCACACCTTTTTTTCGGAGCTCTGCACATCCTTGCAGTCTGGCTCAGACGCGCTGGTGGCCCGATTTAAAACATTGACAGGAAAGAGACAGGACCTGGCCCAGTTTCTACAGATTGTTTTTAGTGAAGGACAGATATTTTCTGGGGCCTATCAGAAATAGACTTTGACCTTCTAAACAGAAGTTTTGAAACTAGAGGGGAGCAAGGGAGACTTTGTGGGGAGCTTCTCAAGCGTGAGAACATGGCCTAGCACCTGGGAAGGAAGGCATGAGGTGGGGCCTGGCGGGAGACAAAGCCAGGGACACGTGGGCAGGCCTGGGCTGGGGAGGGAGGGTCTGCTTCTCCTGCCTTGCGGGACCCTCTGTTTCAGCTAAGCGGGGGCCCTCAGCCTTTCAGTCACCCAGCTCCACACCTTTGCACAGGACTCCCCCTTAGCTGTGCCAGTTTGTCCAGTTCCTTCTGTCTCTGGGAGTGAAACTGGGTCCTTGGTGCCATTGCTAATAAATCACCTCCCTTTCATGCGTAAGCCCTTCCATGTTGTTTTGGACGGTGATGATTCTGCCCTCTGGATGGTGGAGGCATCAAGGGCCTGTGGTCAGCCCGTTTTCTTGGTGACTTTGGTCCCGAAGGGCCACAGTTGCCGTTCTTCCTGTCACCAATGCCATACTCCTCAGAAGGGACCTGTGTGAACAGAAGTCCCACAGGCTAGAGCTGAGCACCTTTGTCTTCCTCAGGTTAAGCACTAGTCGCCTGCCGGCGGCGGCTTTCATAGATAAACTTGGATGATTCCGCTTGGCCCTTGTGTCCAAGGGTGGCCGGGCTTGGTCATGGGCATCACCACTGGCTCCTGGTTAGTAGGGGCCAGGAAATGTTGCTGTGATCCCCACTGTGGCCTGAGCCACATTGGTCCCCGATTGCGAACGTCTTGTTTGCTTCGCCAGGGCTACGGGGACCACAAACCCAAGTCTTCCACTGCAGCCCAGGAGGTGAAGACTCTGGATGGCATTTTTTCAGAGCAGGTGAGCAGGGCAGCCGTGCCGGCCAGGGGACATCCATACTCAGCGCTGCTTCACTCCACGCTTCTGGTCGGTGCAGTCTGTTTGTTGTCTTGTTTCACATCTCCTTAGCTGACTTTCCTGGCGCCTCAGGCTAGGGTTTGTTGAGGGTAATAGTCATCAGCAGGAGTGAGTGCAGAGGGTCACTGGCCAGGCTGGGTGGCTGTCCTCGCCCTTGATGACAGGTGCCACCCACTGGCCACAGCAGCTCCACTCGGGCGAGCAGCACATGACTTGTGTCTCCGTCCTGCCCGAGACTCGGATCCGCTGGGTTGGAAGCAGGTCCGCAGGTCCTCCGAGTGGAGGCTGCGTGGCTGCAGGAGCCAAATGCGGAGCGAGGCCCCTGTGACTCAGCCAGGCCGCTGGCCCTGTCTGCCGAGACACAGGGGTTGTGCGTTTCACCCAGGCAGGACTGTGAGCCAGAGAGGAGGAGGGAAGTAGAGCTGGAGGCAGGTGCCACCTGTCCCTGCTGACGAGAGGTAGCCCAGTGGGCTTCCTTCCGGCTGGTCTCCCAGGGCAGCCTGCAAGGCTCTGATTGGTGGAGCGTTGGTGATGATCACGTGGGAACTAGCTCTCTGAAGCAGAGGGGGTTTTTGCAGTTTTCAGGGGCCCCTCCATTTTCCCCCAAGCTGACCCGCTGTGGCAGCCCGGTTTCCAGGTCTCCTCAACGCATTAATTAGCCCAGGGGCCGCATGCACACCCAACACGGATTTGTCCCCCCAGGTCGCCATGGGCTACTCACACTCCCTGGTGATAGCAAGAGATGAAAGTGAGACCGAGAAAGAGAAGATCAAGAAACTGCCAGAATATAACCCCCGAACCCTCTGATGCTCTCGGAGACTCCTCCCACTCCACACCTCTCGCGGCAGCTGTCATTTCCATGTGCACTGGGACGTGACGTCAGACGAGGAATTTAAACAAGCAAAAGTTGACCGAAGGTGCATTTTTGTTTAGACTCCCTGAGTTTCCGTTTTACAAGTGATCCACCGTTAACTACCTTTTTTTCCGTATTCTTTCCAAAGTACGTTTTTTCCCCTTAATGTTGCATTAAAGTACTTGCTCATAGTTGACTTACCATTCCTACAAGAGGCAGAAACTTTGAGCAATCTAGGTTTTCTTTAAGTTTTTTCTTTGTTCCTCTCCTGAATACACTCCCTAAAACACCCCTTTCCAGTTACAATTAGCATCGTGATCCAAGTGGATGCTACATGGAAGACGAATCGCCATTTACTCAGAAAAAATGTCCCTTACAGGAACTGGCAGCAGCTGGGCAAAGTCAGTCCCTGCCGGCCGCCTCCATCCAGAACCGCGCTTGCGTGCTCCGGGAGCGTCCGGGTCACTCCTTGCCTGCTTTTCCTTGCAGATTGGCCTAGGCCGGCGTGGGTTCATTTTCTCCCCTTGGCCGCCTGTACGCCCACAGCCTTCTGGCTGCGACATTATAGAATCTGCCATGTCCCCCCTGGTGGGGGATTGGGGGTCTGTGTTTAGCCATTTATATCTACTTTAGCTGTTAAAGACATCCAAATGAAAATCAGGTGATGGTGGAACCATGGGGACTTGGGGGTGGGGCAGAGGTGGGAACATTTGTATCAGTTGAGTTGGCTCCGTGGCTCCCGGTGGAGTCAGGGCTGAGCCTTGTCACGCACGCTCGCCAATTAGAGATTGATCAGCCAGCAGTCAAGTGCATTCTCCTGTCCTTGCAAGAAGGATCAGCCCTTTCCGTACCAGCCTGGATCACCCTCGTGCTTCGGTCTCCTTTTCTTCCCGCCTGGATCCTGCCTCGCACGGCCACCCTGTTGCTGAGACTCGGGTACCGTGCTGCCGACCCAGCACCCTTTAGTCACGTTTGCTTGTCTCTGGTACCAAATAGTTGGGATTACCGAAGAGTCCCCTTCCTCGCGTGTCAGCACAGATGCTGTGACCGCCACCCTCGTCCCTGTCAAGTGCCCGTGCCCGCTGCCATGTGCGCTGTGCTGAGTGAGTTACGAGGTGCCTTTCCCGGAACCTTCCTCTCACCTGGACCCAAGAGAGGCGACAGTGCTAGCTGGGGCTCTTGGTTTCCAGAGGGTCTGGACTGGTTTGGGTGCTTTAAAATAGCTGTTGAGTTCAGTGGTGCTTGTGGGGGAGATGGGAGTAGAACTTCAGTGTGAGACTTGGGTGGATGGGAAAGTTCAAGATTGGTCTCAAGTTTTTTTGCTTTTGCTGTTGTTACCACTTGTCACTGTCTCCATGTTAAAATGCCAAAAATGATCGAGTTGTTGCTTTTTTCCTATTTGCCACCCCAGTTGCTCCTTACCGTGACTCCTGCCCTCGGAGGGCACGTGGCAGTGTCTGTCCCGCCAGCCCCCAAGGCCCTGTGGGAGGAGGGTGGCCCGCATCTCTCTAAGACCTAGCCTGACGCCACGCGTATCTCTTGTTCTGTGTTCAATAGTGGTCCAGGGGAGAAGCTTCTGCCACTTCAGAGCTTTGCTAAAGGAACCCAGTTTGTCCAAATCACCCCAAAACCACCATCTCTGACTCAAGCTTCCACGTGACAGCCTGATCTGTTTCCCTGGACAGGTCTCTTTCCTGGAACGCAGCCCAGGCACCTGTGCTCCTGGCACCCTTGAGGTCTCTCCTTTGAGTCGTGGGCACTGAGGGTTGAGGAAGCAGCCCCCGAGGTCCAAGCCTTGGCAGGAGCTGCCCTGGGCAGAGCTGGGCTTAGTTTTTCCGGCGGCCTCATGGCAGCCCAGCAGCCAGCCTCTTTCAGCCAGCCGTAGCCGGGGACTGGAGCAGGAAAGGGACCTTCAGAGTGAGGCCTGCCTTGTCCGCATCTCCTTTTGGCTTAGATTGAAACATGAACTTCCTCATGGGTTAAATCCTTTAAAACAAGGAGTTGCGGGGAAGGGCATCGTGCACTCCTAGAGAAAGGTACACAGTTGCCCAGCTGGGATCGGGCTTGGCGCTGACCCCAAGGGCATCTGACTGGTCTTCCAGCTCAGGAACAAGAATTTGAAAGAGGCTTAGTGTGAAGGGGAACCAAGAGGAGGTTGTGATTCGGTCGAAGGTGCCTGGTTTAGTGCTGTAATTGTCTTATTTTTTTTTATATATATATTTCTTGGAGTAAACATTTTAAATAAACAACATCATTGTCTATTCTGTCTTGGCTTCTGCGTTTTCCAGTTGGAATGGAGCTCCGTTTTTCTGAACTCCTTACACATGTACCTCCCAAGCCGTGGCACCCACAGGAGGTGGTGTCAGGAGACGGGTGGCTCAAATCCAACCCATGAAGTGCTGGGGGAGAGGGGGACGGTGTCAGTGCCTCAGTTGTCCAATTCAGAAGCGGAGTTTTTCGTATTCGCACTGGGACTGAGAGGAAATGAGTCACGGAAGGCATCCGGAACAGTGACTGCATGTACTGTGCGCACAGTGACACACGTGCACACCCACTCCCCGGACCAGCAGCGGGCCCTGTGCTCAGGCCCCGGCCGGGGATTCAGGCCAGGGCTGCTCCTTGCAGGCAGTGTGGCCAACTGCCCACCAGAGGGCACCAGGAGGCTGGGCCGATGTTCAGAGGCCGCGGACGCCCTCCCTTCTCCAGGAGGGACTGGCAGGCATTCGCTTCTAGGCTACTGCTCAGTCTGTACCGGGCAGAGTCCTGGACAGGACCCTCACACACACAGGATGTCAGCTCCTTGCAGCCATAGAGATGCTGGGGATCCCTGGAGCCTCGATTGCTGGCCACCTTGTGTTGACTGGCTGAATAGTGGCCAGACCAGCCCCTCCCGGCAGGCATTGGCCCCGTTTGGGAGAGGAGACTGGCTCCCATGGCCTGTCTTAGCCGCAGCAGCAGCATGTGCACTGTTGCAGGACCGTCCACATGTAAAACAGTGTTTCCCATCTCCCTGCCTGGCTGCTTGGAGCTTCCCATCAAATGATCCCACCCTGGAGGAGGCCCTCGTGGTCAGGGAAAGCAGCCACTGCTGCGGGTAGCGTCCCGGCTGACACACTGGCTCTGATGGCTTGAGCATGCTACAAATTGGGTGCTGTGTGTCTCGCCCTGACTCCTGCGGTCCACTCCAACAGCCTGGTTTATTGTTTTTGTTTTTGAGACAGAGTTTTCACTTTTCGCAAGGCCAGAGTGCAGTGGTATGATGTCGGCTCGCTGCAACCTCCGCCTTCGGGTTTCAAGGGATTCTCCTGCCTCAGTCTCCTGAGTAGCTGGGATTATAGGTACCCACCACCACGCCTGGCTACTTTTTTTTGAGATGGAGTCTTGCTGCTTAGCTGCCCAGGCTGAAGTGCAGTGGTATGATCTTGGCTTACTGCAACCACCGTCTCCCGGGTTCAAGCAATTCTCCCATCTCCGCCTCCCGAGTAGCTGGGATTACAAGCAGCCACTATCATACCCGGCTTAGTTTTGTATTTTAGTAGAGACAGGGTTTCACCATGTTGGCCAGGCTGGTATTGAGACACCCACCTCAGGCTCCCAAAGTGCTGGGATTACAGGCATGAGCCACTGCACCCGGCCACATGGACAGTCTTGAAGGGGAGGCTATTTATCTGTTTTATAGAGGGAAGTGGAGTACAGGGAGAAAATGGCACTGAGGACACAGTGGGGTGGGGTGGGGCGGGGAGGGGAGACCCGTGCCTGGAACCATGGAGGTCCCAGTAACAAAGATGGCCTACCCTGCTCCCCCACCTGCCCCTGGCTGAGGACAGTGAGCCCATGTGGCCTGTGGCCACCCTGGAGGGGCTTCCTTGAGAGCTTCGAGAACATCCAGAAGACCCTCGGGGGCAGCATGGGTGGCCAATACAGAGTGCTAGGGGATGGGAGAAGCCTCCTGCAGTTGAAAGGCAGAGAAGGCAGGCTTCCCACAAGTGGCTCTGGGTTTTCTTTTTTATTATTTTTTTTGAGATGGAGTCTCTCCCATGTCCCCCAGGCTGGAGTATAGTGTCGCAATCTTGGCGCACCGCAACTTCACATTCCCGGGTTCAAGCGATTCTCCTGCCTCACCCTCCCCAGTAGCTGGGATTGCAGGTGCATGCCACCACTCCCAGCTATTTTTTTTTTTTTTTTTTTTGTATTTATAGTAGAGATGGAGTTTTGCCATGTTGGCCAGGCTGGTCTTGAACTCCTGACCTCAGGTGATCCACCTGCCTCTGCCTCCCGAAGTGCTGGGATTACAGGTGTGAGCCACATCTGGCCTTTGGTTCTGGGGTTTTCTCACCTGCAGAGTTGCTGCCTCCTGCTGCTGTCCTGCCCTGTCAAGCCAGTAGCCTTGCTGGCCAATGCCCTCCACTCTCAGCAGCTCCTTGGGCTCCCAGGGAAGAGAGAGTGGTGAGGGCTGGAAGGATGGCAGATGGGGAAGGGGACTTTCCTGTTGCCTAGTCCTGCTCCGCCCTCAACACCTGCCCCAGGCCCACATTGGAAGGGCAGGGACCTGAGGGAGGGTCACACGGGATGGCTACACTGGAGGGTCTCAGGATCTGGCTTAGCTGGTGTTACCACCAGCCAGTAGCAGTGGAGTCCACCTCTCCAGACTAGGAGGACTCAGCAAGCAGGGATGCGGGGAGGGGAGAATGGGGGGACAGGAGCAGCTCCTTAAGCGCTTTGGAAGGGAAATGGGGGTCACCCCCTGCTGAGGGCATTCTGGGCACTGAAGCAGCCAGGAGGGGAGAGGACTTGGTGCCTTTAAAAGAACTAAAAGGGCTGGGTGTGGTGGCTCACACCTATAACCCCAGCACTTTGGGAGGCCGAGGCAGATGGATCACCTGAGGTCGGGAGTTCGAGACCAGCCTGACCAACGTGTTCTCTACTAAAAATACAAAATTAGCCAGGCATGGTGGCATATGCCTGTAATCCCAGCTACTCAGGAGGCTGAGGCAGGAGAATCTCTTGAACTCAGGAGGCGGAGGTTGCAGTGAGCTGAGATGGAGCCATTGCACTACAGCCTGGCCAACAAGAGCTAAACTCAGTCTTAGAAAAAAAGCTAAAAGATGGCCTGTTGCAGGTTGGGAGGCATATGGGAGGGTTGGAATCTCCAAAACCCTAAACTGCCCTCACACTGGGTCCCCAGCACTCCCCAACACCCACCCCCAACCCCACCAGTATTTCCTGGGTTTTTTGTTTGTTTTTTGAGACAAGGTCTTGCTCTGTCGCCCAGGCTGGAGTGCAGTGGCACATTTCGGAGCCTCCGCCTCCTGGGTTGAAGCGATTCTCCCAACTCAGCCTCCCAAGTAGCTGGGATTACAGGTGCACACCACAACCCCTGACCAATTTTTGTATTTTTAGAAGAGATGGGGTTTCCCATGTTGGCCAGGCTGGCCTTGAACTCGTGGCCTCAAGTGATCCACCTACCTCAGCTCCCAAAGTGCTAGGATTACAGGCATGAGCCACTACACCTGGCCCTGTGTCTGCTATGCAGGCAATGGAGGGTTTTGTTCACTGCTACAGAGATATGGTCTCCCAGCTTTCAAGAATGAGAGTGGCTAAGGAATAAGGTGCCACGTCTTTCTGGGGCTTTATGTAAATTACTCCAGTCCTCAGAACAACCTTGAGACAGGCACAAGTCTTGCCCAGTTGCACTGGTGAGGAAACTGAGGCACAGGGCCCACTTAGCTTGTTTTCTCACCTTTGACACGTACAGGGAGCATTTCCTCTCCTTCCCTACAGCAGTAGTGAAGCACAGCGCCAGGTGACCTTTGCAGGGATCACTGGGGAGCGACGGGGACTGGGACCTTCTGGAGCACATCTGTGTCTAGGGTGTGGCCAGTGGGTCTTCAGCCTCAGGCCCAGGGTGGTAAGACTTGCCAACAGGAGCTGGAAATCCAGACTGAGTAAACCATCGGCGCCTTAGAGAAGTTTACAGCATTGTACAAGCCCAGCAAACCCAGCTCTGCTGCAGGTGTCTCACAGCCAGGGCTGGAAGGGCGCCTCTGCAGGTGCCATCAGGGCGGTGCTGCTGGGTGCCTGGGAGGTAACAGGAAAAAAGGGTGTCAAGCTGCCAAGGTCTCCTGCGGGGCCCTTAGGCAGGTGGGCGGGAAGGGCCCAAGGCTGACCTGAAAAGACCTGGGTGAGGGTCTAGTTAGGGTCAGAGGAGGGATGAATTCATCCGCCCTATGGCAGCCTTTGGCAGAGGTGGGCGAGTTCCCTGGGAAAAGCCTGTGTGGGTGGGAGAGTGGATATCTTGTCCCCCTCTGTCCCTCTTCTGGCCCTAGGGCTTCCCTCTTCCCTTTTTCCCTAGAGATGGAGCCCCAGCCCTTGGGATCCAGAGTCCCCTGCTCCCTTTGGCTTTTCCAGACTATCTGAAAATATGGGGAGGGATGAGCTCATCATCCCTCCCCATATTTAAGATTCATTTGAAGGCCTGGTCTGTGTCAGAGTCCCAGGCTGGTAAGGGAACAGAGCCATGAATACAAGTGGGCTGTAGTCCACAAACCCTGCACCACCACAGGCAGGTTAACGAGAGGTCATGTGTCAGATGTTCTGGGGTAGCTGGCACACCAGGACGCAGCTCCTGGGTGAAGACCCGCATCTGATCCAGAGACCGGCTCCACTGCCTCAACCCTGGCTTCTGCCTCTCAGCTGCCTTGCTTCCCTGGGGTGACCCTCCTCTACTGTCCCAGCAGCTGGCAGAGGCTGCCCAGGTCCTGCCTGCTGCCCACAGCCCCAGGTGCTGGGACCGAGGCTAGTTCAAGGCCCAGCTCTGCCTTCAGCTCCCTGTGGGACAGGGACACAGGGCTCCCTTCTCAGGGCCTACGCTGAAAATTCAAGTGTCCTAGAGAAGTCATCACCCAGGAGCAGCAGGGCAGGAGCCACAGCGCTTGTTAAAGCTTAACAGCATCCCTGTGCCATTAACACAGGGCTGGTCAGATGGGAATATGCAGCTTTGGGCCCTGGAGGGGGCACTTCAGGCTGTCAGTCCAGGTCCGCCCCTGCTGTGCCTTCTCTCAGAGGCCACATCTATAGACCCAAGAAGACCAGCACCTCCACCTGCTGAGGCCAGCTGCCGACTGGGCATGACAGCACTGTCACCCTGGGCCTGCCCCCTCCAGCTTCTACCTGGCCCAAGGGGAGGCCCTTGACCTTCTTCCAGCCTGGACCTGGACTCTAGACTCAGCTTGTCACAGTTGCTTAAACCAGAGCAGCATTTGAATCATCTAAGTCCATTTGAATAATCCAAGTTGCACAACTTCCTACCATAGACATGATTTAGAGATGAGGGGAAGGACAGCAGCTCATCATGTAGCCGCCTCTCTGCCCCTCACAAGTGGGCCAGCATGGCCACAGGACCCCTCCCCAAACAAAGAGGTCACCACCAAGGTGCATTCACGACCGCCAGCGCTTTATTGGCTATTTAGTAAACACCTCTTGGCTGAAAACTTTTCCATCTTTTCCCCACAGGGGTTCAAGCTGGCGGCATTTGCCATCTTACGGGGTCCAAGGGTCAGGGTGGACAGGGAAGGAAGGGCTGTGCTGCCTCGACTCTCCAGCCTCCTCTACTTGGCAAGGAGTCTTGCTGCTGCATGGTGACATGGGCCATCCATGCTGGCGCAGAGCTGGCAGCTCCAGGGCCTGGGTCTAAGGTACCATCTTCCACCATTTGAAGGCAAAGGGCGCCCGGCGGACGGTGGCGCAGGCACAGATGTCTCCGACATCTGCCAGGTAGCAGTCGAAGTCACTGATGAAGGTGCACTTGAAACCCAGGGGCTCCAGCAAGCAGCGCATCTTTTCTTCCAGGCAGCAGGTGCCCTTGACTTGGGGCCCGAAAGGCTTGGGGATCCCCAGGTTCTTGCCCATCACAATCATCCGCAGCTGTCAGAAAGACAGTTAGGGTGGGCGAGGCCTGGACAGGGATGAGAGCCCTGAAAACCAGCCCCTCACCTTCCTCCCTGTGGTCAGATCAGCCCAGACCAGGCGTAGCAGGCACACGGCCGCTGCCTTCAGGTCAGTGAAACCCAGCTCGCTTCTGCTGAGCCCCCTCCAATGGCTCTTTCTCAACAGCAAGACATAAAATCCTGCCTGGCCAAGGTCTGGCATTGTCAGCTTCTCCAGTTTCTCCTGTGTTTCAATTATTCTGGCCCCTTATTGTCTGGACGTGCCACATAACTGCTATCTCCACTGGAACGCTCTCCCCACCCCGACTTTGTCAGCCAACTTCTGCGCATCTTTCATACCTCATCTCCTCCTCAAAGCAGCTTCTTCCCACTACTCACCCCGACCGGACCACACTGAGCTGATAGTTAGAAGATACTCCGGCTGGGCACTGTGGCTCACACCTGTAATCTCAGCACTTCAGGAGGCCAAGGTGGTAGATCACAAGGTCAGGAGTTTGAGACCTGCCTGGCCAAGATGGTGAAACCCCATCTCTACTAAAAATACAAAAATTAGTTGGGCATGGTGGCGGGTGCCTGTAATCCTAGTTACTCAGGAGGCTGAGGCAGGAGAATCGCTTGAACCCAGGAGGCAGAGGTTGCAGTGAACCAAGATCGTGCCACTGCACTACTCCAGCCTGGGTGACAGAGTGAGACTGTCTCCAAAAAAAAAAAAAAACCTATGTGCGGTTGAGGCAGGCAAGGCCTGTGTCCCCAAGACTCAGGGAAGAGGTAAATGTTTAGAGAATTGGGACACTCAACTGCCTCCGTTCATTTCCAACACCTATATAATGGGTCAGTTGTTACATGAGAAAGTTCAGATGTGAGCCACAGTTGGCATAGGCTTGGTGAAGCCAAGACCTCTTGTACTCACAGCAGCCCCTGCCTTTTTTTTTTTTTTTTTTTTTTGAGACGGTGTCTCACTCTGTAGACCAGGTAGGAGTGCAGCGATGCCATTTCAGCTCACTACAACCTCTGCTTCCTGGGTTCAAGGGATTCTCCTGCCTCAGCATCCTGAGTAGCTGGGATTAAAGGCATGCGCCACCATGCCCAGCAAATTTTTGTA
>CAUYLG010024668.1:0-35569 GCA_963573385.1 Cacajao melanocephalus
AAGTTCTGGGGTACATGTGCAATTTGGGCATGTTTATTCCATAGGTATACACGTGCCATGGTAGTGCTTTGCTGCATCCATCGCCCCGTCATCTACATTAGATATTTCTGCTAATGCTATCCCTCCCCAATACCCCCACCCCCTGCTATTCCTCCCACCCCACCCAGGCCTCAGCGTGTGATGCTCCCCTCCCTGTGTCCCTGTGTGTGTGGGTTTTTTTTTTTTTTTTTTTTTTTTTTTGAGACAGAGTCTTGCTCTGTCACCCAGGCTTCAGTGCAGTGGCACAATCTCAGCTCACAGCAACCTTGACCTCCTGGGATCAAGCGATTCTCATGCCTCAGTGTCCCGAGTAGCCAGGATTACAGGTGCGTGCCACCATGCCTGGCTAATTTTTGTATTTTTGGAGGAGATGGGGTTGCATCACCATGTTGGCCAGGCTGGTCTCAAATTCCTGACCTCAAGTGATCCACCCACCTTGGCCTCTCAATGTGCTGGGATCGCAGGCGTGAGCCACCATACCCGGCTGGAGGGTGAACTGTTAAATTTCTGTCTTCTCTATCTGAGAACACATCCTGAGAGGATGAGATGCAGTGTATCTGCCCCATGTCCACAGGGCTGAAGGGGGCTGCAGAGGGGACAAGATTGAAAACTGAAGACCTACTTTGTCTCCTAACAAATTGTCACCACTCAATTTAATTTGTATGTACAACTGACAATGCAGAGTGATGCAAGAGTGAGATAAAGGTGAAGAGTAAGGTTGAAGATCTTCCCCATACTGACTCCATCATCTTAGCCAAACCATTCAACATAGGCCCAGTCTTCTGAGCTTATCATCTCTCTTGTGAAATGGAGAGGAAAGTAATATGACTTTATAGCTTTGATGTGTTAGATAAGCAAAGTGTTTCCAATACGTTGAAAGCACAATAGTTTTAAGCAAAAAGTTATTACGTAATAGTGATAATAGTAGTTTTATAATAATATGATGGACCTGGATAAGCCACTGTTTGTGTGCTGTGAAAGGGCAAACTATGGTCCCCTGAGATCTGGCTCTAACAGAAGGTCCTATGTCTAAAAGACATTTTTGATAAAGCTGAGTGTGCTGAGGCATGTTGAAACCATAAGACCATGAACCCTAAATCCAGTAGCATAAAACTACAAGCATTAATGTCTTGCTCACGCATCTGCCAGTCAGCTGGAGTTTAGTTGATCTAGAACCGGTTCAGCTGGGCTTAGCTGCAAGTTGTAGATCTGGTCCAATGAGGATGTTTCTCTCATTCTTTTTGGACCAGCAATTTCCCCAAACATGCTCTTTTCACAGCGATAGTCAGGAACACATGAACCCAAACCTCTGCTTGCATCACCATCTGTTAATATCCCTTTGGCCACAGCAAGAAATAGGAAAGCATATTCTTCTCACCATGCAGCCGAAGCAAGTCAAATGGCAAAGCCCAACACCCATTGGGTTGGGAAATGTATTCCTCCGTGGAAGTCAGTCAATGGGAGTGAGGATTTGCTGAAAAATAATCTACTATACAAGACAAATCACTAGCTAGGTAGTGCCTAGCATACTCTTGAGCCACTGGACCCAGTTATTTAAGTGTGCTGCCATTTTGGCATACGTTAGTGGATCATCACTGGAGGTAGGACTGTAGATTTACTTTCCAATTTGGTACAGCTCACCCTTGGCCTTACGTTTGTGTTTTTCAACATCTGTGAACTGTGAACTGTCAGGCAGGAAAAAAAAAATTGCACAATTTCTTCAATAACTCAAACGCATTGGCAAAATTTTATTTTAAAATCTGTATAAGAAAAAATTTAATTTCTTTTGAAAACATACTTGCAATAAAGATGCAGGAGGATTAAAGATAATGGTAACAAAGAGGCAGAAGGAGCCAGGACCAAAATCAAATTTCAGCAAGAGCTGAGGTCACCTTAAATAAGAATGACAGCCATGGGCGGGGGGTCCCAATTAATTAATTACACCTTAATTGAAAAAACTGTCTTTGTTCTTGTAGTGTCCTCACTGTCCTCTAGAGCTGTGGGAATGCTGTGGCTTCTGGGGAAGGGAAGGTAAGACAAGGGGTAAAGCCAGTTCTCTGTGTTTCTTTCTCTTTTTCTTTCTCTTCCTCCTGCTCCACAGGAGGTAAGGGTAAGGTTACCATAGGATCAACAGCTTCATAAATATGCAGAAGAAAGACAAATCAACTTGAAATCCAAAAAAATAATTAAAATATAAATAGACTTGTTTGTTTCAAGGATTTGCAATGAATGCTTGACTCAGTCTGAAGATTAATCAGTGATGGGTAATTATACTTTTGCACACACACACATCCATGCACACAAAAAGACAACCCTGGTCTCTTCTAAACAACATGAATACAAAAACAGTGTGATTTTTCTGGTTCAAACAGAGGTGAAGTCACCTGAAGCTCCTTGCTGAGTTGGAGAGCTTGCTTTATATCTGCTGCTGAGCCACCACCATATGAAGGGGGCATGGGTGAAGTATCGCGTTATCTACAAGCAGCCTTCCTTCTCCCTCCCTCCCTCTCTTCTTCCCTTCCTTTCTCTTTCCCTTCTTTATTTTTGTCTGCATTTTCTCCCTAGAATTTGACTTTTTCCCTGCCAAAGGCGATAAGCAATCTATTGGTTTACAGACATTTATGAAGTTTTTTTTTGTTTGTTTTTTGTTTTTTGTTTTTTTGAGATGGAGGTTCACTCTTTTTACCCAGGCTGGAGTGCAATGGCGCGATCTCGGCTCATCACAACCTCTGCCTCCTGGGTTCGAGCAATTCTCCTGCCTCAGCCTCCTGAGGAGCTGGGACTACAGGCATGCACCACCATGCCCAGCTAATTTTTGTATTTTTGGAGGAGATGGGGTTTCACCATGTTGACCAGGATGGTCTCGATCTCTTGACCTCATGATCCACCTGCCTCGGCCTCCCAAAGTGCTGGGATTATAGGTGTGAGCCACCACCCCCGGCCATTTATGAAGTTTTAATCACTGTGCCAAGCTCTACAATAGACAATAAGGTGAAGAAACCCAAACCCTGTCCTGGAGGAACTACGTATAGAACAGTTTTTTCAATTGTGGGTAATTTTGGCCCCCAGGAGACATTTGAAAGTGTCTGGAGACATTTTTGATTGTTGTGCTTTGGGGTGGGGTGAGTGTTACCAGAATTCAGTGGGCAGAAGCCATAGAGACTGATAAACATCCTAAAATACACAGGAAGGCCCCCAAACACAGAATTATCAGATCATAAATGTCAATAGTGCTGAGGTTGAGAATCCTTGTTTAGAAGGACAATCAAAATACAAACTAATATATTAAAGATGAGTTACTTTTGGGCTATAAAGAATAAGGGCCTACATGTTCTATGATATTTGGCTTCAGGCAAACTGTAGGTCTTGCTTCTTTCTCTGGTCTCTGGCTTTTTCCAGCTCTACAGGCTCCCAGCTTTGCTGTCACCTTATTTAAGAATATAGAATTGTTGATCATAGTTGTAGTATTAGGAATAAAGCCCCTCTGCCCTAATGCACCAGTGTGCCATTCCTTGAGCGCTTCTAGTGGCTCAGTATCCAGCGATCTATCCATCTATGCATGCACGCCTCCTTTTATCCAGCCAGCAATATTCATGTGGCACTACTAGAGATATTCAAACTCTACTAGGTACATCACCCTCTCAGACAAGACTTATTGGGAAACAAATCCATGTTCAACACATGAATTGGAAACAACCATGGCTGAGCACTCCATGAAAGTGGTTTTGCCTGATACCCATGGGCAGTGTGCCAGTTTCCTTCTCTGCGTAATGCCTCCAATTCCCCATCTGTTCAATGGGAGTACGGCTAGCACCCATTGCATTGTTTCTCAGGACAAGTACCCAGGTAATCAGTCTGGTCCACTTCTGAGGAAGAAGAAAGGAAAGAAAGAGTGGTAACATCCTGCCTCTGCCCAACACTAGTTTTGTAGCCTTGGGCATGTTTCTCAAACTGTCTGTGCCTTAGTTTCCTCATTTGTACAATGAGAATAATAATGGCACTGTCCTAAAAGGGTCACAGTAAGCATTGAGTCAATACACAAAAAGTGCTTAGAACAACACCTAGAACGAGATAAGAACTCAAAAACTATCAACCATCATTACCAGTTATCGTCAGTACTGAGAGAGTACTCACTAGTTTGGAGATCATGAAAAATTTTACTAAATATCAGAGGCCTGGAGAGAAGCAGTGAAACCCTACATTTAGCACTGAGACCCCTAGGGAGCACCTTCTTTTACCACAAACTGTTAAAATAGCATTTTTCAACCTCAGCACCCTTGACATGTAGGGCTTGATAATTCTGTGTTGTTAGGGGAACTGTGCTGTGCACTGTAGAATGTTTAGTAGCATCCCTGACCTTTACCCCACTAGATGCAATAACATCCTCCACCAGTTGCAACAACTAACGTCTCCAGATGTTGCCAAGTGTCCTCTGGGGGAAAAAATTCCCCTGGCTGAGAATCAATGTCTTAAAAATTATGATTAAAAAATTAACGACAGTAATAGTAATCATGTATAAGGAATCTCCCCCTTATTAATGGCACTTCTCTTTTGATTGGGTACCAGGGCTTCTTATATATGCTGCGTGTAAACATAGATGCTTTGAAAATACTTTTGTTTTGCCAAATTTATACTCTTTTCACACTATAGTAGGGCCAGTCCCTCTCAGACAGTATGCTTCCAGTCCAGCATGGTTATCATGGAGTGAATGGATAACAAATGCTCAAAAGAATAAGTTCCTTCTCAAGCAGAGATGAATGAGAATCGAGATTAATTCATATATTCCACCCATTATGATGTTAATATAAACATGACTTCAGAAAAACAACAATATAAATATGTATTAATCAGTAATCATGAACATGTCTTTATCAGACTTCCAGTCACACAGATTTTGACTCGGGGCCTCGTGGCGGTTATCACTGAAGTGAATTTAAGCAGGTTTCTTATCCTTTCTAAGCTTCCATGAGCTCTTCCATAAAATGGGGCTAGTAATTGTACCCATCTTGTAAAGACTAAGTGAGAGAATTCATGTGAAGAACTTAGCACAGTATGAGGCACAAAGGAAATATTCAGTAAGTATTAACTATAGTTGTTGCTAAAATAAGAAAAAGGTAAGTCAAAATTTTTAGAATAACATGTGGACACACATTGGTACCCATTTCTCTCTATTCTCAACTGGTTTCAGGTGCTATTTCACAAAATTTGGGGCTCCCAATTGTACTGGGTTAAACAGTGTTTTCCCAAAATGCATGTTCACACAGAGCCTCAGAATGTCACTTTCTTCAAAACTGGGTTTTTGGAGATGTAATTAAAATGAGGTCATACTGCATGAGGGTAGGCACTGCTCCTTCCATGGAGTCATGTGAAGCAACAGACACACAAGCAAGAGGGCCATGTGAAGAGGAGGCAGAAGCTGGAGTGATGCAGCTAAGGGACAGCAGGATTGCTGGTGGCCACCAAAGAGAGAAGGAAGGATTCTTTCTTGGAGCCTGCAGAGGGAGCCTGGCCCTACCAACACCTTGATGTCAGACCTCTGGCCTCTCAAAGTGTGAGATAATGAATTTCTGTTATTGTAAGCCATGCAGTTTGTGGTACTTTGTTACAATAGCTCTGGGAAACTAATACAGCAGCCTACTCTGTTTCTCAGGCTCTGCTTGGGTGGGTGCTGCTGTTTCTTCACTTGGCAAAAGTAGGTTTTCCTATAGGTGTTTTTAACCATCTGCTTATTTCAATCAGTGCCAGCATCACTTTTGATTTTTCTGTTCTGTTAATGAACTTAAGGACACAGTCACTCCAAGCAAGCTCTGATATTCCTTCCTGAGCAGAGGAGCTTTGTTGGCTCAAAGACTCTGATCCTATCCTCCCCATTCTACCATATTTCCTTATTTCAAACAGCCCCAGAGGAAAGCATGGCAGTCATGTCTCCTCACCTTCCAATCACAAAGTTTAACTTAGTTGCACTTGGCAACCCTCCTACTGGTACATGTCTCATTTAATTACTTTCTGCTCGTCTTCATTCCGATCAATGGGTCCTCTCCACTGAATTGTCCATTTATTCACCCCAAAGCTTGAACAGTTTACAAAGACTCACACCTCTGGCAGAAATCATTGTTGACATTAATAGCTCTGTAAATAGATGCTGCCATTTTCCCATTGGACCTAAAGTAACATAAAGCATTCATAGACTCCTGGGCTTGGGAGGGACCAGAAAGATCCATGTCTTCCTGTGGCTCCCCACCCTCTGCTTCCCCCTGTTCAATGCATGATTTTTCTCTATGACATTCTTATCAAGTAGACATTCAGTCAATGCTTTAAAATCTCCAGTGATGGGAAATTCGCTGCTTCTTACAACTGTCCATTTTATCTTTAGTCATTTCTAGTGATAGGAAAGTCTTTACACTGATATAAAATCTACCTGTCATCCTATCCACTGATCCTGGTTTTGCCCTTAGAGCCCAAACAAAATAATTCTCATCTCTCTTCTTAGGCTTTCGTATCTAATAATAGTGATTTCAAATTCACCACCCCACCCCTACCTCCTGAATAGTTTATCATTTTTTTTTTTACTCCAGCCAGAGCTACCCTTACTCTTTCAGTCATTCAGTAACTACATTTAAAGTTCCTCTCTGTTAAACACATCACAAGTTATATGTAATTTTATAGCACGATCCAAAAATCATACACAGCATTCCTAGTAATTTTAGAAGGGACAGTGTAGATTGGATTATACCAAACCATTTTTAAAATACATAGTTTTTGTCTTGTTTCTTCATCAAAGAATAAGAAGCTTAACAATAAAGACACACACAACCCTAGTGTAGAAATGAAAGAGCTAATAAAGAAAAAATAATTCATCAAGCTATTCAAGAAAAGAGCCAGAAAAAAATGAGAGTAAACTGGACTTTGGACAAATGTGTAAAAGGAAGCAGAATAGGGATTTTGTTTTTGCTGAAATCTGTGGTTGAGTCTATGTTCCAGTTATTCTCTTTGTGCCACAAACCACCCTAAACTTAGTGTTATAAAACAATAACATTGTATCATTTTATTCCTGCTAAGCTTCTGTGAGTCAGGAATTTGGGCAGGGCCAATGGAGATGTCTCTGCTCTACCATGCCTTGGTCCTCAGCTGGAGGACTCCAATGCTGGAGTGACCAGAATTCCCAGGAACAGGAATCCAGAGGCCTCATCACTCACACATTCATGGCTGGCTTAAAGGCGGTGTGCTCAGCCAGCACTGCCAACTGAAACATCTGCACATGGCTTTTCCCAGTGGTTGGGTTTATTACAGAATGACATTTTGGTTTCAAGAGGGAGGGTCTTAAAAGTGAGCTTCCTAAGAGAGTCAGGTAGATGCTGTATGACCTTTTCTGACCTCACCTCAAAAGTTATGAAGCATCACTTCCACTGCATTCTCTTGGTTATCTCTTGATGGGGATGCTGTGAGATTAACTTGTAGAAGAGCATGTGAGATGGGAAATTATTGTTGCAGTCAACTTTGGAAAATGTAATCTGGCATTGTCCGGAAAAGTAAAAGTCATCAGCGTCCAGCGAGATTACTAAGCAGAAATAACCCAGAACTGAGGAAATCTTTATGGAGGATATCTTCCAAGCAGGACAAAATGATAACCTTATATCCATCTGCCTTATATTTGATCTTGTTCTCCATACACAGCCTATAATAGAGAATTTTCACACTGGCATGATTTCTTGCACTCTGAAGAGTAGGAAAAGTGTGAGGTTACTGGTATCTTATATGATAGGCTAAGGCTAGGCATCTCCACAGAAAGCCCAAAGTGGACATAATTGAACATTTCTTAAACCCTGTAGTGCAGGTGCACAAAAGAGGGTTAGCTTCAGTGTTATTTAAACAAGAGCATCAAGTTCTAGATCACGGTCATTAGGACTAGGAGACATGGCTTTCTTAGCAAAATATTTGGTATTCACTGTTTAAGGGTGATGTTCTGTCTGCAGATAAAGAAGGCAGTGAGTCCACAGTCCTGACTCCTTCAACTTGGAGCACAACTGGCTGCAGTGTACTGCCGAGTCCACTGTACTTTGGGTACATGTTATTGACAATCAGAGGTAACAATGGAGAGCCTTAGACGTTCTCACCTTTCTGCTTATCTTGTTTTTATCCATAGCATGATTTTGTTGTCAATCCAAATAAAAATAACCTTGAACTGAGTCCAAGGCATCATTCTAGCCTATTCTTAAACTTAGACCAGAATTTGTGGTCTAGACAACACAGCTCTACTGAGAAGGAATTCTAGAAAGAATTGGGAAACAAGGTCGATGGTCCCAAGGCTGTAAACAGGAAGAGCCAAATACATTTATCTCCCTTTTCACCCTTAGGTGGTAGCAAGTAAAATTAATAATCAGCAAAAACCATGTAGTGCCCGGACAAAGTACACCTGACTTTTCAAAAATAATGTTCCATCAGAGAGCCACGACCACTCTATCAGGATATCCTGGTTATGGTAGTTACTACTCCTATCAGCCATTTGACAACTACCATACGTTGTCATCTATCATTGTTTTTCAGCTCATATTTATTTGACTGATGACCAATGGCCTTGAACCCATAGGAAGACTGTTGTAGGCACAACTATCTCTCTGCAATATTTTGTACCTTGGATGTACAATTTAGTAAACTTAACTTCCCAATGGTGCCATTTGTACATTTTCTAGATTTTATTGATAATTACAATTCTGAGCTTTGATCATTCTTTTCCTTCCATAAGGAATGCATTCCATTTCCACTCTCCCAATCTGAATGTGACCAATTTTTCAAGACTAGTTCCAATTCCATTTTCCCAAAAGACTTTCCCAAACTGTTCTGTGCATATCCACCCCACATCCATCTCCTTATTCTACAAACTCCTCCTATCACACTTGCCATCTGTCTCCCTCACTTTGACGCTTTTTTTCACATTCTGCCTTCTCTTCTTACTTAACTGTTCCTTGTGTGTTTGTGTTGATCTTTCTGTAGTTAAGTAAGATTCAGAGCTCCTGGGATGACAGGGACTATTTTTTTGTTGTTTTTGTTTCCTCCACAGTCTATGTACAAAATAAATATCTGTTAAAAACACAAATAAACTCAGTTGTTAGGAGTGTGTCGGGGGGGTGTCTGCTAAGAGAATCATGCTGTTTCTCTTCTCCAGTCCCTTTTCTGACACATAAGAGGTCTTTATGAAATGTGTCACTGGTACAAGAGCTGCATTCAGAAGAATGAAATGTAGCAAACTAACAAGGAGACTAAATCCTCGACCTGAGCCTTCCAGGGAGCATACTTTCACACTCTGAATATACACCAACACACCTGTCCCCTTGAAACAACTATGAACATACACCATGGGATATGTTACAGTTTACTTCTTCTAAGGATTGTATCAGACATATCTGTCATCCACGAGATCTTTTCATGAATCAGGCCAGCAGATGAGAGCTTGGAATGATCTGGTTTATATTCCATAAGACAAAGAAGTCCCAGGATTGGCCATCAGAGACACAGAAGCCAAGAATGATAAGCCCAGAAACCCAAAGAAACCGCCTCCTAAGTTGCTTCCCTGTGTTGTCCCTGCCTCCACCTGGCTCTCTCCCGAGCATGCCTTCACTAGCTAATGACTAACACCAGGGGACCCAGTGCAAACTTCAGGAGAGGGTCTGGAAAACATAGTGCCAGGTGGAAATTTTAACAACAGCAACCATTGTGTTAAACTGAACTAAAGAGGGGTCTTAGCTGGCATGGCCTCCTCAGTGGGGTGTCTCTGCTTGGAGTGGGGTTTCCTACTCAAGGGCCTCAGTGAGTATTCCTTATCGAGGGAAGGGGATGGCAAACTTTTTCTATAAAGGGCCAGACAGTAAATACTTTAGGTTTTGCAGTTATTATTAGCCAGGGTTCTTTAGAGAGGCAGAACCAATAGGATATATGAAAAGGGGCTTATTAGGGAGATTTGCTCACACAATCGATCACAGAGGCGGAGAAGATCACAGAGACAGAGAAGTCCCACAATTGGCCATTGTCAAGCTGGAGAACCAGAGACACCAGTAGCTTGTCTCAGTCCAAGACCAGAAGCCACAGAGTGAGGAAAGCTGATGGTGTGGACCCAGTCCAAGGCTGAGGGCTCAAGGACCCCTGGGAGACACTGGTGCAAGTCCTTGAGTCCAAAAGCTGAAGAACCTGAAATCTGAGGTCCAAGGGCAGGAGAAAAAAGGGATCCTGATCAGGAAGACAGGGAGGGAAAGGGAGAGGGAAAGAGAGAGGGGGAGAGAGAGAGAGAGAGAGGAAAAGAGGAGAGGGAGGGAGAGGGAGAGACAGGGAGAGGAAGAAGAGGGAGAGGGAGGGAAAGGGAGGAGGGAGAAGGAGAGACAGGGAGGGAAACTGGGAGGGAGGAAGGGAGGGAGGGGGAGATGGGGGAGAGAGAGAGAGAGAGAGAGACAGAGAGAGCGAGTGCTGTTTGGGTGATGCCTGCCCACATTTGAGGGCAGGTTTTACTCTTTCAGTTCACGGATTTACATGCCAATTCCTTCTGGAAACATCCTCAAAGACACACCCAGAAACAATGCTTTCACCAGCCATCTAGGCATCTCTCAATCCAGTCAAAGTGACACCTAAAATTAACCATCACAGGGGCTATTTGGTACTCACTGCAACTATCTATCTTCGCATTGTAGCACAAAAACAGCCAAGGATCTAATGAACACATCTGTGTTTCAATAAAACTTTACTTATAAAAATAGATAGAGGACTGTATTTGGCCTGTGGCCCCTAGTTTGTTTATCCCAGATCTGGGGAAACCTCTATGTGTCTCAGCCTTGTTCAATTTTTGTGGCCACATTTCAGCTCTTACAGCCCAGGTCATTTAAAATTGCATCTCTCTCTCCCTCGCTTCCTGCCCCATCTATATTCTACAGATCTATTTGAAGTCTCTGTTTTTTCCCCATGAAAATTTCATGGATTGTCCCAACCGATACAACTCCAGTGAGTTTTCTGTAGCCCTACAACATGTATAGTTAGTACCCTAGAGTCTTGTTTCAGAAGTATTATTTTCCTCTTCCTAACAATAGTGTGAGGTCCTTGAATGAAGAGAACATGTTTCATATTGATATGTATTTCTTATACTTTCTCTATTACAGCTTGGCAAATAGTAAATGTTTGATAAATTCTTGCTAATTGATTTATTGATATATGTCTACATCAGTGTGTATTTGCTCCTTACTCCGTGGTGTAGGTTGAATAATGGCTCCCAAGATATGCATATCCTAATCCCTGGAACCTGTGGATGTTGCTTTATATGGTGACAGGGACTGTGCCAATATGATGAAGTCAAGGACCTTGAGATGGGGAGATTACCTTGGATTACCTGGATGGGCCTCGGGTAATCACAAGGGTTCTCATAAGAGTAAAGCAGGAGAAGTCAGAGTCAGAGAGATGATAGAAACAGAGAAACAGACAGAAAGAGATTTGAAGATGTTCCACTATTGGCTTTGAAGATGGAGGAAGAGGGGCATGCACCAAGGGATGTAGCCTGCCCGTGGAAGCTGGGAAGGGCAAAGAAAGGCAAGTTTTCTCCTGGAACCTCTGTAAGAATCCACCTTGCTGACACCTTGACATTAGCCCAGTGAATCATATTTCAGAGTTCTGGCCTCCAGAATTCTAAGAGAAGATATTTGTGTTATATTAAGCTGTTAAGTTGGTGGTAATTTGTTATAGCAGCAATAGAAACCTAATACCCTTCACAATAGGAAAACATTAAATGACTAAAAACACCAAGATACATTTTTGTGCCCATGTCTGGGTGCCATATGTTTCTGAGCATTTACCCTCCACTGAAGAGGGAAACCTGAAGTTAGTGGTTTCAAAAAGACAACAAAAGGGTTTATTTGTTTATAGGAAGGATCTTCTGTGGTGACATTCTATGTATAAGCTCTTCAAGGTGCAGAAGAAAGAGCAGTGGTCTTGGCAATGTGGATTAAGATCCAACTTGGCTACTTACTATGTGACCTTGGACAAGTCACTTAGCCTCTTTGGTTCGACAGTCTGACAGCTGGAAGGGTTGTAGGAAGTCTGTCCAGCCCCACTTAATTGGTCCTAGTGAGGCAAATCTAGCCTTTCTGTTCATCTGAACTTAATAAGACATTTACTATAAGCTTGCAATAAAGCTACCCAATAAGAAACCCAAGGGGCAGCTCTGTCATACAGATTGCTGAGGAATTGAAGGGCTGCAGAGCTGCTGAGCAGCTGCAAGACTCTTTCTGCAAAGAAAAAGTTACAATTACTCCTCAGTGGCCCCTCTGATTAAAAAAAAGAAAAAATGTTACCAGAAACAGGCCCAACAGCGAGGTGAAGGATGGGTGAGAGTACATTTTTTTTTTTCAGCTATTCTCCTAGATTAATCACAGAGGTCCTAATGGTACACACCAGGCTGCTGTTATAGTTATTAGTGTTATATTAACAATAATAATGATGGAATTTTTACAAGAATAAGAATCATTTTTTTTTAATTTGGAAAAATCCAACGTTAACTTCTTAGAGTGGAAAAGACTGTAATGATGAAGCGTATCACCTTAACTTTGCAGGCACTCTACTGGGCTCCCCAAAGCAGTCCTTCCAAACCATTGCCACTCTCTACCGTCCCCTTACTGTCTTTGCTTCTGAAGAGAAGTTATCAGCAATGACTGCCTCATTCTCCATTCTCTGTATCTCAAACCCTCTACCTTCATGCATCTTCTATTGCTCTCTTCTCTCTTGGAGTATAGAATGTTCTACTACCTGTCCAAGGCAAGCCCTTCTCCTGGGCTCCAGCTATTTTATTCCATCAGTTCTTTCCACTTTCCCTCACACTGTCAAACACTCCTCACCTCTGCATCTTTCCCTTTAGACTGTTAACATGCTCATGTCTCCCGTATGCTAATAAGTGAAAACAAAGCATTTTCCTTGAACCCTGCTACCTCCTCGAATTATTAACTACATCGTTTATTCCCAGCTAGTCTAAGTGCTACTTCCTCTCATCACCACCCAGCCAGCCATGAACATCTTTCTTTCTGGATCCCATTACAAATAATTAACTCACATGACTCCCTATATAATTGAATTTTTCTTAATTGACAACTTCAAAGGGTTCTTCTTAGTTCCTATGTTCTTTGACCTATCTGCAGTATATAATTGGCCCCCCTTTTTTGCAACTATCACTTCCCTTAGTTGGCATTACCGTGCCTGATCACTTAAGTTTTTTTTGAGACAAAGTCTTGCTCTGCCACCCAGGCTGGAGTGCAGTGGCATGATCTCAGCTCACTGTAACCTCTGCTTCCCAGGTTCAAGAGATTCTCCTGCCTTAGCCTCCTGAGTAGTTGGGATTATAAGCGTGCACCACCATGCCTGGCTAATTTTTTGTATTTTTAGTAGAGATGGGGTTTCTCCATGTTGGCCAGGCTGGTCTCAAATTCCTGACCTCAGGTGATCCACCCGACTTGCCCTCCCTAAGTGCTGGGATTACAGGCATGAGCCACCGTGCCCGGCCCACTTAATTTTTTTCACTGAATCTTTAAAGCATTATGTATGTCTTTAAAGGAACTCATCATATTATTTTTTATATTTTACTTAATATTTTTAACTTCCAGAAAAATAGCGTGTGTGGTTTTTTTTTTGATATTGTTATTGTCACGTTTTTTAAAATGAAGTTCCAATACCATAAACAGTAGAATCACATGAGTGCTTGGCAAAAGAATGAAGCTTCCTGGGTGCCACTCCAGACCTCCTAAATCAGAATCCCTGGAGTTGATGGGCAAGAGACTCAGAAACACTTCTCTCTATGAATCCCCCACCAAGGCTCCTAGGAAAGCTTAGTTTCATATCATGCCTGGGCCAGTTACACAGAGGCAGGATGTGCTGAAGTAGCCTTGGTGACCCTCAAGCCCTTCTGGCCTAGTGTGGCTGGAAATTGTCATAAGCGATAAGAGAAGTATTTCTCTTGGCATCTTTCATGGGTCTAGTTGAATTTTTTCTGTACTTAGAACCTTCCAGATTTGGGACAGAGACTGCTAGGTGCATCTGGGTCACTGGACTGCCTTCTCTGCAGCAGCCATCTGTTTCCAAACCCCTATCCTGCATTGGTGAAGAGATTTCTGCTTAGTCTTAGTTTGAAACATCTTAACACACACTATAGAGAATTCCAGCATGCCTCCTAATAGAGCTTGCCTGAATTATGATAGTAATTTGGGTAAACACCTTATCGCCACTCTCTGACTGTGAAGTTCTTAAGCGTAGACTAAACTAATTTCCAGGGGTTTGATATATCCATTGTAGTGCTTTATTTCATCCAGACAGATGAGGGCTTTTCCCTCTCTCCCCATTCCAAAAAAGCCAGCTCCCTTTTCTCCTATCTACAACCTTCACATTTTTCAATTCTTACTTCTTCCATAGAGCTCTTCCCAAGAAGTTTTAATGGTCATTGATCACTCCCCTTCTAAACTGCCCAGAAAACTTACAGTCTATTCCAAAAATGATCTTCAATTATGTTCATTCTACTATATACGTCAGTATGGTATAGTAGTTAAGCTTCTGAGCACTGGATCCAAGCAAACCAGATTCTGAAATTCAACTCCAACATTAAATTACCGTCTGAACTTAGCTCCGGGACTCAGTTCAACATCTATAAAATGGAAGTCATATAATATATGCCTCATGGTGTTTTTATGAGAGTTCAATGAGATAATGCATATAAAGCCCACAGCACAATGCTCAGGATACAGTAAGCACTCGATAAATGTTAGCTTTCTAGAGCTATCGTGCAGAAGTCAGATTAGGCTAAGTTATGCTATGGTAACAAGTAATCTCAGACATTACATCTTACAAAAGCACAGGGTTCTTTCTCACTTTCCCGGCACATCTTTCCTAGCACAGTTAGGAATCAACTTCACGTTGCTCTACTGCAAGAACCAGGCTGACAAAGGAGCTGTTACTATAACATTGCCAGTCATCACAGCAAAGGGAAAAGAGACTATAGCAAAGCAAGCGCAGACTCTTAGAATTTCTGCTTGGAAGTGACATACATCACTTTCCCTTACATTTCATTGGCCAAAGTCACATGGCAGAGTCTGACTTCAATGGAGGAAGAAAAGAATAATTCTCCCTCAGGAAGGGGAGGGAAAGAAACAGTTATAAGTCTTTCATTTATGTTCATTTTCCCATGTCAGTTATATGACTGACATATCTTTTGTATTCCTCAAAACCTAGCACATAGTAGGAAGTGAATACCTATTTTATTGATGGATAGTAGGTGTTCATCATGTCTCTACATTTTGAATTGAGTTGAGTGATTGAAGGAGAAATTCCTTGGTGATATATAGCAAGTGTCTAAAACTGTCAACTGATGAATTGACAGTAAAGGATCATAGATCCCTGTTTCCTTAAAACAAATGAAGCCCTCTACCTGGCACATATGCTTCACTTGAACATCTTCCAAGTCCATATTTGCCTTAATATTTTCTTTTAGAGTAATTTTTTACTCTGTTTTCTACAAAATCTATGATGGTGCTGCCATCTTTTCATTTAGATCACAAATCCAGCACACACACAACTCTGTATTTCCTCCTGGGCTCTGGCCAGCAATTAGGGCACAATGCCTTCTAGATATTTCAGGGATAAACATGTGGACTGGGCATCTGGGCAACTAGTAGATGTAGCTTCTTTCTCCTGAAAATATGACTTTTTAAATAATTAAATATCAAAGGAGGTGTTGATAGTCCAAAGGCACAAGTTTTTAAAGAAAATAAAACCTAATCCCCCAGGAAATGTTGAGTCTCTAACTAATTATTCATTCTTACCAATTAACTCACCCTGGTTTTCTCCCTAACCTTGAGTACATTTCCTTCAAATCACTCTCAATCTGGAAACTTAGAGTCAAAATTCCTTCCTGGGGCATATTTATGGCTCCAGTGCCTCTGCGACTGCACCAGATATTAATGTCCCTGAAGTCTTTCTTCTGCCAACAGCAGATTAAGCCTCTATTGGGAGAGTCTTTTGCTTCTCAAGAGTTTTCTTTCAGTCAGCAGTGCTCAGACATCTCACATGACCTAACTACCAAGTTCTTCCTGTTTCAGCACTAGAAAGAAATTTCCAGGGGGGAAAAGCTATCTCCTTTCAAGTCCCCTACTCATAATTTACCTTCTTCTTTATCCATAGGGCAGAATCCCAAATGGGAATGAAAGTGCTCAAGTCACTTAATGCTACTGGTTTGGAGATGGGGGTGGGGGGTGGGCAGGAGGCAGATCAAAGAGCTTCCTGAAGTAAAAGGATGCCAACCTATTTACACACTCACTCTTTCCTTCCTTTCTTCCTGGCATTCTTCTTTCATTCTTATCAATATTTTCACTGAATTATATGTAAACTAAAATTTGAATTGAATCCCTTTAGCAACTAGCTCTTTTACAAGCTGCTTTTGATACAGACTGTCTGCTTTTGAAAGCTACATGCCTCTTTCTAATGCAAGCCTATAGCAAAATATCTCACTATTTAAATGTACTTATAACTTACTTTCCATTACAAGTCAAGAGAATGAAAATGAAGAATTTTCCACTTTTTTTTTTTTTTACTATAATTGCTCCAGAGGTTAACATATTGCATGGCACATATAAGGTGTCCAGTAAATAATCACAAGATGAAAGACTGAGTGAATAGCATGGTGGTAAATACATACTAAACTCACACAAACTTCCCGAGTTCAAAACCAAGGTCTACACTTGTTCTGTGATGTATCATTATTTTTTCTGCCTCAGTTTTCTTACTTGTGAAATGGGGGAAAACACTACATGGCTCAGTAAAAGTCCAGCTGCAGAAAACATAAAACGTTCCAGGTATTTTAAGCAGAAAAGGATTGAACACAGGGAATTAGGTGCTTACAGAACTATGGAATAATAGGAGGAGCAGGCTCTAGGCTCAGCCTTTACAAACAAATTTTAAAATATCACCACTGTACTGACCTACCGAGATAACTTTTCCATTTGACAGTCAGAAAGCTGGGGAAACTCAAGGTCACTGTCCATATTTTTGAATTCAGGATCCCATTGCCTTAGATATAATCCAAAATCAGACAACCCCTTGGAGTTGCTGGCTCCAAGAACACCTGAAATGCAGCAGGCTGGAAGCCATCGCCACAACTGCCAACTCCAGGGTCCAACTGTTAGACCTGCTGGATCTATCCATCAGAAAAATGGATAGTTCGCTTACCACTGTTTATCTCCCCACTTAAATCAGTAAGGAGTTCAAGTTTCAACTCCTGACTGGATGAACCAAAATCACATTGACCAAAGCATCCCTGTAAAGCATTCTGGGAAGTATAGTTTTCAGCCAGCTGCTGTAGTATTGGAAGTAATTCCAGAAGTGGTACAATGACCACTGATCAAGCCAGGCTATAGTATGACCATAGGATGGAATGGAATTGTTTATGAAAAGTACATTGGCACAGTCCCTGGCATCTGATGAGCACTCCATAAATGTTAGTGGTTATTATTTTGCCTGAAGAGGTCTATCATATCAGCTTGCATAATGCATCCACATGCATTTTGTGAGCACAACATGCATAGAGAAACACATTTAACCAAGCAGCCTCACAAAATTCACCTCTGTTATTTTTGGTACTGGATATCGCCAAAGCCCACACAGCCATTTCCATGTCCCGCATTCCTGCATTCTTCAGGTGACTGGAGATGAGGAGAAAACCTCCTTCCAGTCTCCTGGATAAATACTGCAACACTTTTGCAGAGGGCTACCCCACAGGACATTCAGTTTAACCAATTGCTTCAGGCTGTAATTATCTATGGAATTCTCTCCCACGGCTTTGTCCATTGTGCTTTTGGGGGAGTATGCATAGGTGTGTGTGTTTCTCTCGTGTGGGGGATCTCATTTCAATGATCATGTTCTCCTGTCTCCTAAATCATGTGTCTTTTCCCCTCTGAGATCAATTCCAGTTCCCTTCCCTTCTCTCTTCTTTAGGTAAATCCTCTGAGGATGTTTCTTTCTTGTCAGACAAATCATTCCTCAATATTTTGGGTGAACCTTCTACATACCAGTTCCTAAATTAGCTCCTGTAGATTGATGGTATTCAAGTCCTCAAGGAACTTACGGTTTATATAGGAACACTCATGTGGTGCTTTAAAAACTCAAATAGAGAACCTACCTCATATTTGATTGAGGTCATGAAATATGTCTCAGAGTATAAAAATATCAACTAAGACTTGAGTGGAAAAGGATGAGTGGGAGTTAGCCAAGGCAGGGGAGCTCAGGGGATTAAAAGGATATTCCATAGAAAGAAAGTTATATATACAAAGATTCTTTCTTTCCCCCCATAGATCAGTGGTTAAAGGATAGATTTTTGAGACAAGTGAATCTGGAGTCAAGTTCCTGTAGTTACACAGAAATCCCATTTGGCCAGTGTCTGCAGTTGAATGCAATATTGGTGGGATTGTCAAGCCAGGAGCCCTGCCTTGCCATTGGCTAAGTTGTGAGCAGATAAAACAATCCAGGCCAATCAGATACTGTACCTGGAATTTGAATCTTGGGTGGATTTAAAGAAAGACCGAAAAAGGCACAAGGCCATTTATCGTAGTGGTAATAGGCTCTAAATCATCCATTATTTTTTTGAGACTTAGTTTCCATCCTTTCTGAGGTGGTATTTTTAGGTTATTTTCTCAGTTCAGTGAGCTATCCCACGCTTCCTGATAACTTTTATTTTTGCCCGAGTTTGTCTCTGTGGCTTGCAACTTAGAAACCTTATGGGACAGAGGAGGGAGAGCATAAGCCTCTCTAGGAATTTCCAGACATACTTCCACGGGCCATGATATGGGAATTTGAGACAATCTTAGCTGGATTTTGGGAGGGGACAGAATGATCCATAAATTAACATCTGTTAATACATTTATGTCTTAGAAAAAAAGCCTGGTGGGAGATATATTAACATAGACACTTTGCATGGTGGGATTATAAGTGATTTTTATTTTATTCATTATATCTTTTGATATATTCTAGAATTTCTATAATAAATTGCAATGGGAAAAATACTAATTACGACACAGTAAGAGCCAGGCATCATGGCTTGTGCCTGTAATCGCAGCTACTCAGGAGGCTGAAGCAGAACCTCACTTGAGGCCAGGAGTTCAAGACCAGCCTGAGGCCTGAGCAACATTGCGAGACCATATCTCTTTAAAAAAAGATTTTAAAAATTAGCTGGCCACAGTGGTGCATGCCTATAGTCTCAGCTACACAGGAGGCTGAGACAGGGAAGGGTGTGAGTTCAGCCCAGGAGTTTGAGGCTGCAATGAGCTATGATTGCACCACTGTACTATAGCCTGGGGGACAGAGCGAGACCCTGTCTTCAAAACACAAAACACAACAAACTATGGTAAAACACATGACTACTTCCTAATACTGCTGTGAGATCCAAATTATATAACGTGTGAAAACCTCTGAGAAATTTATGGGGTGATTACTGATACGTCCTTCTATGTTCACAGCTGGTTCTGTTTTCAGAGTTCATCCTGGGCAACTGAGCCCACATAGAGACAGCCTTGCTGATTAGGCAGAGATGGCTGGGATTCTTTCTCTATTCTTGTTGCATGCTCCACGAGTCATCCTCAGCACTGGTGCCTCCTTGGCTGCATTGCTTGCTTCCTAGGTGGCTGTCACAGAGCTAACAGGTAGGAGTTACTGTAGCATTGAGGAACTGATGCTGCCTCTGGGAGTTGCACCACAGTGTCCCTACTGACTCTTGAAAGAGACACATGGCAGCTTGGAGAAGCCTCCCAGAGCCACTCACAGCCAGCAGAGGTTTCCCTGGCCTCCTGTACACTAGCCTCCAGAACCCAGTATGACACAGCTGGGACAATTCTCTGTATCACAGGGCCAGGCTCTCTGGGTCAGCATTGGCCACAAGGTGAGCACCTGGAGCCCTCACAGTGAGTCACAAAGGCTTGGCAACACACAGAGAAGGCCCTCTGCTCTGGTGAGGTCCTAGGAACAGTTGCCACGTACCCTAATCCCTGATAAGGATCTGGGAAGGCCATCACTTTTGACAGGGTAAAGCTCCCTTTGCAATGGAGGCCTGTGTGAGACTCTGGTATCTGTCCACCCACCTTTTGAAGTGTGGGCATCCTTGACTACTCTGGGAAAATTTATCCATGATGGCTACAGCTAATGTTCAGGACTTATCGGCAACCACCTTCCACTGAAGAGCAGGCAGCTCAACTCAAGTTCAAATTAGTCTCCTTTCTCTAAGAGTTTCTTAGACCTTGAAGAAAAATTGTCATCTTGATTTTCATGTTACTTTGTGCATACTGTATTTAAAGCATTTATCACGCTTTGTAAATACTATATGTATATATTATATATTATACATATATATTATATGATACATAATTATATACTATACATAAATATATAACAATGATATACATACATTTTATATATTTTAATAATTATATAATTATATATCATATAAGCATTATATATTTACAGTGTGATAAATTATTTAAATACAGCATTTTAATTGTGATAAATAATTTTTGTGATAATGCTTTATATATACATTTAGAGACAGGGTCTCACTATGCTGCTCAGACACATATATAAAATCTCCTTATCTTTACCCAGAAGGCTGTGCACTCCTAGGGACAAGGAATAAACATTGTCCACCCATCATAGTCCCTGGCAAGTAATGGCCTTAGTCCGTGCCTAAGAAGTAAATTATTTCTTCACATCTATTCATTCAACAAATACATATTAAATATCTACTCTGGGCCAGGCACTGTACTGGCCATGGGGGACACAGGTGAAAGAGAAAAACCAGCCTCCACGGAGCTTACCTTCTAGCGGGGAGGCAGAGGAGCACAAATACATTGTCATATAATGAATGTCACCTGTCAGGGAATGCCCCAAAGATACATGGTACAGGGTGGGAGGAAGGAAGCTCTGTCTCAGATGTGAGTGGCCAGGAGATAGTCACCTTCAAGCAGAGGGCTGCGTGACATGCGGGAATGAGCCGCTCTGAGATGGGACGAAGGGCGTTGCTGGCAAAGGGGAGGCAAGAATGAAGGCCCGTCCTGTGTAGGGAGTAGCCCTGATGTAACTCAGGACCAGAAGGGCGGCTGGAAGGAGAATGGGAGAGTGGGAGGAGGTGAGATTAAGGGGACAGATGGTGCAGGGTCTAGCTTGCTATGTGAGGAAGCTGGATTCTATTCTGAGGGAGAGGACAGGCTACTGAAGTCTCCAAGCAGAGGAACGATGTGATCTACTTTGTTTAAATTCTGCCACATGAGAATTAATTGAAGAGGCTCTAGAGGGGGAAGCAGTGAGAGTGGCTGGGAGGTGATTCCTAGACCAAAAAGATGTTGATGGCTTCAACTTGGGTGGTCACACCTGGAACTGCAGAGACGGGGAATGTGGTCAGGTCCAGGATATGGTTGAGTGGCTATTTTTAAGCTGCAAGAACTAGGCGGGCTCTTAGCTAGAAAGCAGGTCAGGGCTGAAACTAACAATGTTCACTTCCCAGCAATACTATGGAAATCCGGGTCAGGCGTGACATACATAGGAGCACACCAGACAGACGGGTAGGAGTGGAGCAGACAGACCCGTGGGCAGGCCCTGGGTATCTGGCTGCTGCCTGGAGAGGGGTGGGGAGGGAAGAGGAGGGAAGCTGGAGGGCACCATGAGCGCTTAGCCCAGGGTCCACACTGCCCCACCTCACATTCTCCCCAAAGCCCTTCACCAGGTGGTACAAGGGCTGGATTCTGGCAACAAAAAGTGCTGAGACCTTCACCGCGGCCCCAGCAGCTGCTGTTCTCCCCCCCGCCCCCGGCCCTATCCGTAGGCTGAGGACAAGAGAAAAGAAAATCATACCGAATAAGACCCCACCCCCACTCCCCAGCTAGGTCTTGTTCTCCAATCTGCTGATGGAGGCAGGAACGCAGAGGTACATCCTTGGGGACACAGGACACCTTCTGCAATCTCCTGAGCTCTCTACAAGCAGCTGGCTGTACAGTTTTCCTGTGGGCCCTGGCCCCATGCTGGCTACCAAACTTCATTGCTGAGCACTTCTCTCTGAACCAAGGCCCTGCAGCTCCTGGGTGTCACTTTTATTTACTCGCTGTTACCTAAGCTGCCAGGGGAATGGCCACTAAAGTGCTCACGTAAGGATCTGGAGAGATTTATTCCACTTCCATCTTAGTGCTCGTTAAAAAGCATGTAAAAAAGGATGCTGGGAGGTGATCCAGAGCCGACTGAGCCAACAGAGTGCAGAATGCCGGCACAGGAACTGCCCCGGGGGGATTTATGATCATCCAACCAAGGCCAGATTGCTCTGCCCAGCAGTCAGGGCTCTCGGAAATCTGGACAAATGTCCTCGGCACCTTCCCACTCCCGCCCTGCCTTATGACACCTCCTTTACCAAAACCTTTTTCTCCCAACCAGCTGTGGTCTCCACATTCTACCTCCCACGCCACCCTGCACCTTTTCAGCTGAAGTGTCCACAGCTCTTCCAAATCTTCTTGTGGCCTGCACACTACCCCTGCCCACAGCAAGGCCTCTCACTAGTTTGGCTCATGTAAAACTTCCTGTGGTAGGCAGAACTATGGCTGCCCAGAGATGTCCACATCCTGCTCTCTGTTACCTGTAAATATGTTACCTTTCTTGGCGAATGGGACTTTGTGGGTGATTAATAAGGACATTAAGATGCGAAGGTCATTCCAGTTTATCAGGCTGGGTCCAGTGTAATCACAAATGTCCTGATATGAGAGCAGGGGAGTCAGTCAGAGCAATGAGATGAAGCTGGGCACGGTGGCTCACTCCTGTAATCCCAGCACTTTGGGAGGCCAAGGCAGGAGGATTACTTAAGCTCAGGAGTTCAATACCAGCCTGGGCAACATAGTGAGACTCCTGTGTCTACAAAATATTTTTAAAAATAGCAGGCATGGTGATGTGTGCCTGTAGAGTCATAGCTATGTGGGAGGCTGATTAAGCTCAGGAGTTCAATACCAGCCTGGGCAACAAAGTGAGAGCCCTGACTCTACAACATTTTTTTTAAAAAAATAGCCAGGTATAGTGGTATGTGCCTGGAGAGTCACAGCTACATGGGAGGCTGAGGTGGGAGGATGCCTTGAGTCCAGGAGCCATGATCATACCACTCCAGCAGCATTCTGGCTTGGGTGACAGAATGAGACCCTTTCTCTTAAAAAAAAAAAAAAAAAACAAGGAACAATGAGATATGACAAGAGAACCAGAGATTGAATGATGTGTTTGAAGCTCGGGAAAGGGGTCATAAGCTAAGGGACGCAGGCAGCCTCTAGACAGTAGGGAAGTCAAGGAAACAAATTCATCCCTGAAGCTTCCAGAAGAAATACAGCTGTACCAACGCCTTGGTTTTAGACTTCTGACTTCTGAGAATGTGAGGAAACAGATGTGAATAGTTCTACGCCACTAGGTCCAGGGTCATTTGCTGTAGCAGCCGTAGAAGACTCATGCATTCTCCCTTTTCTGAGTGTGCTTCTGTGACTCATTTTGCTGCTTTATCACATTCTGCCTAATGTGGTTCCCCAGACTGAGCCCTTGTCTCCTCAACTGGCCTGGATGCCCCAGGAATCCAGGGAACACAACTTGCAAAGCATTTGCACATCGTCAGGGCTTAGCACAGCACACAAGAAGCATTCTGCAAATACCTGGAGAAGGGACCTGATCAAATGGGTAGTAGTACCAGGTAGGAATGGGAGCCTTCAAGCTGCCTACAGAGGCACACATTGCACCTTCCTCCTTCCTCCCTGCCTGGCTTGCCAAACATATGCTTATATTCAATTATTTTGTTAGGGCTTCTATGGTCCATGCACAGTGCTAGGTGTTAGGGATATGATGGAAAGCTGGACAGGTCGTGCCCCTCTTATAGGAAGCAAACAGGCTAGTGGGAAAGACAAAGAGACAATATTAGTGAACTGTGTTGTGGTGAGCTATGGAAACACCTGAAAGAAGCAACTAAATTGGTCTTTGGGTTCATGGAGGGCTCCTTGGAGGCACTGACTTTTAAGATGAGATCAGAAGAATAGCTAAGAGTCAGGTGAAGAGAGCTAAGAGAGGGACGAGATGAGGGCATAAGAAATAATGTGCAAGACAACACAGAGGATAATTTGTAGACACTCACATTCACAGCAGCATTTTTGCAATAGCCAAAAAGTAGGAGCAGTCCATCTCCACTGACAGATGAATTGATAAAGAAAATGTGGTATAGTGGAATATTATTATTTTTTGAGACAGAGTCTCACTCTGTCACCTAGGCTGGTGTGCAGTGGCATAATCTTGGCTCACCTCAACCTCCGCCTCTCGGGTTCAAGTGAATCTCCTGCCTCAGCTTTCCAAGTAGTTGGGATTACAGGCACATGCCACCATGCCCAGCTAGTTTTTGTATCTTTAGTAGAGACAGGGCTTCACCATATTAGCCAGGCTGGTCTCAAACTCCTGACATCAGGTGATCCACCCACCTCGGCCTCCCAAAGTGCGGGATTATAGGCATGAGCCCCCATGCCTGGCAATATAATGCAATATTAATTAGCCTTAAAAGGGAAGGAAGTTCTGGTATGTGCTACAATAGGAATTAACCCTGAGGACATTGTGCTACGTGATATAAGTCAGACACAAAAGAACAAATACCACATGATTCCACTTACATGAGAATAGTCAAATTTGTAGGAATTTATAGAAAGTAGAGTGGTGGTTGCCGGGAGCTGGGAAAAGGGAGGAATGAGGAATTAGTGTTTAATAGGTATAAAATTTCAGTTTGGTATGATGAAAAATTTCTGAGGATGCATGATGATGATAGTTGCACAATAATATGAATGTACTTAATGCTACCAAAATATGCTCTTAAAATAGATAAAATGGTAAATTTTATTATGTATATATTTTATCACAATTTTAAAAATTAATTAATATTTTAAAAGGACATAGAATCAAGGGAAGAGGCCGTCACCTATGGACACAAATATCTGTAATCATCCTTAAGCATCTTCCACCTATAAAGACAAATAAGGCCTGCTTCCTCTCTTGGAAGGTTGATAGCTTGGGAGGGAAAAATCACATAAAAAATGTAACTTCACTTTCAAAGTCCTCAATTCAACCAATGTAAGAGTCTTACTTGTATCCACCAGGGCCTCAGTCTTCCTTACTTCTGGTGTCTCTATAGAAATACCCCCAGGACTGGCGTGGTGGCTCACGTCTGTAATCCCAGCACTTTGGGTGGCCGAGGTGGGTGGACCACCTGAGGTCAGGAGATCGAGACCAGCCTGGCCAACATGGTGAAACCCTGTCTCTACTAAAAATACAAACAATTAGCCAGGTGTGGTGGCACACACCTGTAGTCCCAGCTACTTGGGAGGCTGAGAGAGGAGAATTGCTTGAACCCGGGAGGCAAAGGCTGCGGTGAGCCGAGACTGTGCCACTGTACTCCAGCCTGGGTGAGACAGAGCAAGACTGTCTCAAAAAGAAAATTTTTTTAAAAAAGTACCCTCAGAGAGCTGGGGCACATCACACGCAAGCCATGTTGGTGACTACTGATCTGTGCGGTCTTACCCTCACTGCTCGGTAGATTTCTGGGATTCGGATGCCTTCAGCAGTGTTAGACAGTAAAGCCCATGGAGTGAATTGCCAACATGCACACAGCTCTGGGTGGCCCTAGGGCAGTTGCACTCTCTTCAGTGGTGCAGTTGGGAGTTTCTATAATGTCTCTGCCCTCTGGCTGGGCCCTAAAAGTATGGGGAAATCGAGACTTTTAGGGCCCAGCCCCTTCAGGGGAGGCCCATAGCAGAGGAGCTGGGACACATAATCACTCAGGATGCCTGTCTCTTCCCTTCTCTCACAGGAGGTACAGCTTCACTGGAGGAGGTGGAGGGTGAGAAGATGCAGGCTTTCAGTACAGCTTCACTCTGCACCAGGATGCTCTGTCTCCTCCATTCTTCAAACCCTGGGGTTGAGCCTAGATTTCTCTGGCAGACTCATTACTCACTTATGGAGAGTTCTTTCTAGAAGTTTCCATTGTTTATTCTTTCTGTGGGGACCCCCTCTCCATTCAGTCCATCAGATATATCTATGAAGCTCTGAATTCCAAATAAAGGTTCAGATTATTTCCCATGGAGCCCCTGGGCCCCGGGGAAATCATAGGATGTTGCCCGACACCTGTAACAGGGTCCCGGAACATTCCGTGACAGTTAGAGTGATTTTCTCTGCCCAGAGCACAGAGAAGGTCTCTAGGGGAGTATTGCTTAACCTCAAAGTTGTCATATTCTAGTCGCAGCCAAGCCATCCTTTTACACCAATCTGTACTACAATCTTCTAAGTGTTTTCCTAGCACTTTTGAATTACATGGTACAGGAGAACAGAGGCAGAAGAGATTGATTCTGTCTAGGGGAGGTTGTTCAAGAGAAAGGAGTAGGGACAGGGTGATACCAACACTCCTTAACATCAATTGAACAGCATACATAACACTGCAGAGCCCTGTTACCATGCACCTCATTATCGTACACACTTACAGGTTCTGCAGGCCAAACCCCCTCCTGAATACAATGAGGGCATGCCACCAGAAGGAGACAGCATGGCTGGTGGAAAAGCCTTGGAGGTGGAGCCAGAGGACCTGGATCACTTCCAGGCACCGCTCAGTTCCTTCATCCTCTCAGCATTCAGATGTGACTATCTTCAGGAGAACATATCCCCACTAATACCTTCGCCACCTTCCTTTCAACACTACCGTGAATCAGAGGAAATGCTTTCAGAGAAAATGCTTCCAAAATTGTCTATTGCTCTTACAAATATAAAATAAAAATAAAAGGAATAATGAAACAATAACAGACCATTATAGAAAAGAATAATGATGAAAAGCTCAGCGTAGATCAGTGGGCCTAAGACATGCTGATTCCCATCTTTCAATCAGCATATTGTGGGTATTTGTCAGGTTCAGAGAAGCCTGAGTTTTGTAGAAGAAGAGCTGAAATCCATATATTAAATGCCCATTTTGGTGGTGGGTCAGGAAGAGCAAAGGATGTGTCTCACACGTAGCCGTCAGGTATCCTGAGTGACGTGAACGTCAACTCATTGTGCTAGTTGTCTCATAACTTAAAAAAAAAAAAATCTGAGAACATACATGTATGATATGAGATTCTCCCTGAATGCAAGTAATGAGAACGGGAGCCCCATTCTAGCTTCTAGAGTCTAAGAGCAGGGACTTGCTCCCCAGCCCCTACGCCCCAACTCCCTGCCACAGGCTTGAATCTCTCCTCCCTAGTTTCTTCCCCAGCTGTCCTGTCCAGGAGAGACTGCCTCCACTCACCGCACTGTGATGCAGAAATCAAAGGAAGCTACTGGGAGGGAAGGTGACTCATACCATACTCAGCTAAGTGAGAGAGTTGTTAACAGGGAGGTTGGGAAGGTCAGGTAAGCTGAGCAGGCCCCGCGTTGCCATGGAGTTTGTTGAATTAGACACGGAACAAGGAGATGCTGGTAAGATGAGGTGACCCTGGCTGCCTGAGTTACACACTCTCCTTGCCAAAGGTGCATATGCAGAGCCCCGCTAGAAAATTATCTGGCCTGGACTTCTCCTTTTGCTTATGGGGATTTGGGTTCTGGGGCTGGGGACAGCTGGGCTGTCCTATGTCCAGGGAGAGGATGGGGAAGAGCCTAGCCCAAGTCCCTTTATAGCATCTGGGTGGAAATGGGAAATCAGGGCAAGTGGGTTGAAGCTAAGAGTCAGGAGCCAGCCAGAGCCTGCGTGAACAGAAGCAAGACTGGGGAGCTGTGGACAACTTGTGAGGGATGTGCTACAAGCTGTGCCTCTGCTGACTGTCAGCTGTAAAATGTGGGGCTGGGTAGGGATGGCTTAAAGTGCAAAGTCCAAGTATCAGGGCCCTTCTGCACCCTTGAAACAACGTACATACATTTTTAGTTTTCTCTTTTGCACCACTCGTACCCCAACCTCCTCACAGAAGATTTCCTTTGTGGCTGATCTAGTGAGTTCTCACAATTAGCGGCCATTTCTCAGATCTGCTTGGCAAATGGGCCTATTGTTGGATGTGGAACTCATCCTCAAGAAGATAAATCAGTTCCTATACTGGGTGCAACCTCATGCTTTATCACCTTCTTTCAACATGCAGTCCCACAGACAGGCTTTTCATGTTAAGTAGCTGGAAGTGTTAGCACCTGAATACTTGCCCAGGGTTTCATGGAAGAAGAAGCACAACTAAGCTGCCTCTAGAAAAAATTTGGGTTGGTAAAAAGCCCATAATGACACTTGATTCAAGGCATGTAGTGTGTTTTATTATTGCTGATATTAAAGCACAATAAGCAATATTCTAGTTAATTTATCATTGACCTTTACCTTATACTTTTGCAACATTTGCAACTTTTCCCTCCAGTCCCCAGAAAGAATAGCAAGTATTTTACTTTATTAAGCACTTATGGACAAGATTCAGAAGTATAGCACCTAGCGCTAGTAACATCCCAGTGTTAGGATTTAAAAGTGGGTTTCTATATATTTTGGTGTGTCTTTTTTTTCACATTACTTTTGTGAGGTAGGCAGTTTTTCTGGTCTAGGCATGTATCCCTTTCCCAAAAAATCCAATTTATTCATCCAGCAGCTTTTTGAGCATATGTGATACACCAAGTGCCCTTCTAAGTGCTGGAATTACAGTAAAACTGAAAACATGCAAACTCCTTGCCCTCATTTGGTATGTAGTCTATTGGGGAGACTGACAATAAACAGGATAAATAAGTAAAAGGCAAATGATTAAAATATATAATGTTAGGTGGTGGTAAGTTATTTAGAAAAAAATAAAGGAGGAAATGGGGTTACAAAACTTCAAAGGTGGGAAATAAAATTTGAGATCTTGGTCTGAAAAAAAAATAAAACTTTACTGAAAAAGCAACATTTGAATGAAGGCCTAAAAGGAAGTGAAAGAGCTGGTCATGTGGTTACCTGGAAAGAGAACATTCTATGTAGAGAAGCAAGTGCAAAGGCCCTGAAGCAGGAATATGCTTGGAATATTTAAGAAACAGCAAGGAGATCAGTGTGGCTGGGGCAGAATTAATAAGCAGAGAGCAGAAGGAGACCAGCTGGACCTGGCTCAGCTCTGTGGATCAATCTGAGGCTTTCACCCTGAGAGACCTAAGAAGCCTCAGACAGCTTTGAGCAGGATGGCTTTGACAGCTGTATTGAAAGCAGAGCATAAGGGACCAAGAACAGAGTTAGGGAAAATAAAGAGGAGGTTATTGCGATAATTCAGGCGAGAAGTAATGGGGGCTGGGACCAAGGGAGTGAACATGGGGGTGGGAAAAATGGTTAAGCTCTGGATATATTTTGAAAATAGGACTTAGAGGCCTTTTTGGCAGCTGAGATACGGTAAGTGGGAGAAAGGGGAAAATCAAAGACAGCACCAAGTCTTTGAGCCAGAAAAACTGAAAGAATGGCGTTGCCATCGATTGAGATGCAAGAGAGGCTGGGTGGGAGGGAAGATCGGGAGCTTGTACTTGGACAGGTTGGCTTTGCGTTGCCTGTTATAGATCCAGTAGGGCAAGGAGGCATAGATGCATATGTGGATCTGGAACAGAGGAGGCAGAATATATGGGATGCATTGAAAGCCACAAGACTAAATGGAATCCTCCATACTATGTGTGTGTAGGTAGAAAAAAGAATGCCAAAGACCGAGCTCTCACACACTCCAACATTTAGAGGTTGGGTAGATGAAGAAGAATAAACAAAAGTGACTTTAGACAAAGCCACCTAAAGTTTAAAAGAAAGCTAGTGAAGATGGTACCCTGGAAGCTGAGTGAAGAAAGTGTTCAAGGAATGACTGACTGGGTCAAATGTCAGGGTTTGTAGATCAAACGGTAGGTGGAACAAGAAATGGCCATGACGTTTAGGGTGATTGTTAGAGGTTTGGTGGAGTGGTAGCAGAAAAAAAATCCTCACTGGAGTGGGTTAAACAGAGAATGAGGGAAAGAAATTGGAGAAAGTGAGGATAGATGACTTTGCAGAGTTTTGCTTTAAGGGAAAGAGAAAAAAATAAAGAAGACTGCAAGAGAAGTGGAATCTAGGAGGTTTTTTTGGTTAATATTGGAGAAATTATGACATATATGAATGCTGATAAATGATCCAGAAGGGGGGAGAAAGATGATACTTCAAGAGAAAGAAGGTGAGGAAGGGAGTTTCTGGAGAAATGATCAGCCAGGAGATGGGTTCCAATGCGTGGAGGGAGCTATTAGCCTTTCTAGGGTCATGTGTAGTTCATGCTCCTTACTATATATACAAAGGGGAGAGTTTATGCATTTATATACAAATGATTTTTTTAGTCACAAGAGGGCATTGGGACAGATAACTGTAAGCAATTTTTAGCCACTAAAAAAACACACCACTAGAATCCCATGGAGGAGGGGAGAGGGCAGCATTGAATAGAAAATATAGCAATGGGTGGATCTAAGATGGCCAAATAGTAATAGCTCCAGAGTGCAATTCCCAGCAAGAACAATGCAGAGGGTGAATGCTCACTGCATTTAAAAACAAGTTTTCACTGCCCACAAACCAGGAGGTTCCTGGGCCGAAAAGCACTATGAGTTTTCAGCACAGCTGGTGCCGTGGGTTGGCGCACAGAAACTCATACAAATCTGGGCAGCTGTTTCAACTGGTGCCTGGAATGCCTGGGAGACAGAGCCGCCCATTCAACTGAAAGGGAGGAAGCTGAGACAGGGAGCCAGGCGATTGGGCTCGGAGGGTACCACCCCCAGAAAACAAGCAATCTGAAAGGCTCTGGATTGAGAGCTTTGCAGCAAGCACAGCTGGACCTGGGACAGTCCAGCTCAGTGAGGGGAAGGGCATCTGCCACTACCAAGGCAGTCCGCCAATACTGAGGCAGTTCACACAGCAGCTGGGCAGAGCCTGCAGCAGCTCAGCAACGCCTCTGCTGTCAGACTGTGACTAGACTACTCTGTGCAGGGCAGGGCCTCTAAGAAAAAAGGCAGCAGCACGTCAGGAACTTGTAAATAAAGCTGACCTTCCCAGGTCAGGACACCTGGGAAAAGAGGCAGTTATGAGTTCAGCTGCTGCAGACTTAAAGGTACCTGCCCAGCAGCTCTGCATGGAACAATGGAGCTCCCAGAACAGCACTTGAGCTCCCATAAGGGACAGGCTGTCTCCTCAAGCAGCTCCCTGACCTCAGTACACCCAAAGAGACACCTCAAAAAGGAGAGCTGAGGCTGACATCTGGTGGTACCCTTCTGGGACGAATATAACCAAAGAAGAAACCAGTAGCAACCCTTACTGTTCTGCAGCCCCCATGGGTGATCCCCAGGCAAGCAGGGCCTGGAGTGGACCTCCAGCAGTCCTGCAGCAGAGGGGCTTGACTGTTAGAAGGAAAACTAAGAAACAGAAATAAATAGCTTCAACATCAACAAAAAGGACGTCCACTCAGAGACCCCATCTGAAAGTTACCAACTACAAAGACCACAGGTAGATAAAGCCACTAAGATGGGAAGAAACCAGCACAAGAAGGATGAAAACACCAAAACCAGAATGCCTCTCCTCCTCCAAGGGATCACAACTTCTCAGCAGCTAGAGATCAAAGATGGATGGAGAATGAATCTGATGAAATTGACAGAAACAGAAGGTGGGTAATAACAAACTTCTCAGAGCTAAAAGAACATGTGCTAACTCAATGCAAAGAAACTAAGAACCTAAGAAAAAGGTTAGATGAGACGCTACTTAGAATAAACAGCTTAGAGAAGAATATAAATGACTTAATGGAGCTGAAAAACACAGCGCAAGAACTACCCGAAGCACACACAAGTTTCAATAGCTGAATCGACCAATCAGAAGAAAGGATATCAGAGATTGAAGATCAACTCAATGAAATAAAATGAGAAGGCAAGAATAGAGAAAGAAGAGTGAAAATAAATGAACAAAGCCTCCAAGAAATATGGGATTATGTGAAAAGACCTAATCTATGTTTGATAGGTGTACCTGAATGTGATGGAGACAATGAATCCAGTCTAGGAAATACTCTTCAGGATATTATCCAGGAGAACTTCCCCAAACTAGCAAGGCAGGCCAACATTCACGTCCAGGAAATACAGAGAACACCACAAAGATATTCCTCAAGAAGAGCAACACCAAGGAAAATAATTGTCAGATTCACCGGTGTTGAAATGAAGGAAAAAATGCTAAGGGCAGCCAGAGGGAAAGGTCAGGTTACCCAGAAAGAGAAGCTCATCAGACTCACAGCGGATCTCTCTGCAGAAACCCTACAAGCCAGAAGAAAATGGGGACCAATATTCAACATCGTTTAAGAAAAGAACTTTCAACCTAGAATTTCATATCCAGCCAAACTAAGCTTCATAAGTGAAGAAGAAAGAAAATCCTTTATGGACTAGCAATTGCTGAAACATTTCATCACCACCAGAGCTGCCTTACAAGCTCCTGAAAGAAGCACTAAATATAGAAAGGAACAACCAGAACCAGCCACTCCAAAAATGTAACAAATGGTAAAGGCCATCAACACAATGAAGAAACTGCATCAACTAACAGGCAGAACAACCAGCTAGCATCAAAATGGCAGGATCAAATTCACACATAACAATATTGACCTTAAATGTAAATGGGCTAAATGTCCCAATCAAAAGACACAGACTGGGAAATTGGATAAAAATCAAGACCCGTTGGTGTGCTGTATCCAGGAAACCCAGCTCATGTGCAAGGACACACATAGGCTCAAAATAAAGGGATGGAGGAAGATTTATCAAGCAAATGGAGAGCAAAAAAAAGCAGGAGTTGCAATCCTAGTCTCTGATAAAATGGACTTTAAACCAGCAAAGATTAAAAGAGACAAAGAAGGGCATTACATAATGGTAAAAGGATCAATGCATCAAGAAGAGCTAACGATCCTAAATATATATGCACCCAATACAGGAGAACCCAGGTACATAAAGCAAGTTCTTAATGACCTACAAAGAGACTTAGACTCCCACACAATAATAGTGGGAGACTTTAACACTCCACTGTCAATATTAGACAGATCAACGAGACAGAAAATTAACAAGGATATCCAAGGACTTGAACTCAGATATGGACCAGGTGGATCTAATAGACATCTACAAAATCTCCAACCCAAATCCACAGAACATACATTCTTCACAGCACCACATTCCACTTACTCTAAAACTGACTACATAATTGGAAGTAAATCACTCCTCAGCAAATGCAAAAGAAGGGAAATCATAACAAACAGTCCCTCAGACGACAGGGCAATCAAATTAGAACTCAGGATTAAGAAACTAACTCAGAACCACACAACTTCATAGAAACTTAACAACCTGCTCCTGAATGTCAACTGGATAAACAATGAAATGAAGGCAGAAATAAAGATGTTTTTTGAAACCATGGCAAATGAAGACAAAAGCTATCAGAATCTCTGGGACATATTTAAAACAATGTCTAGAGGGAAATTTACAGCAGTAAATGCCCATCAGAGAAGTGAGGAAAGATCTAAAATCGACACCCTATAGTCAAAATTGAAAGAGCTAGAGGAGCAAGATCAAAAATACTCAAAAGCTAGCAGAAGACAAGAAATAACTAGGATCAGAGCAGAAATGAAGGAGAGACACAAAAAACCCTTCAAAAAATCAATCAATCCAGGAGCTGGTGTTTTGAAAAGATCAACAAAATAGACCTCTAGCCAGATTAATAAAAAAGAAAAGGGAGAAGAGTCAAATAGATGCAATAAAAAATGAAAAAGGGAATATCACCACCAATTCCACAGAAATACAAACTACCGTCAGAGATTACTACAAACAACTCTATGCACATAAACCAGTAAACCTGGAAGAAATGCATAAATACCTGGACACTGGCACCCTCCCAAGCCTAAACCAGGAAGAAGTTGAAATCTTGAACACACCAATAACAAGGGCTGAAGTTGAGGCAGCAATTAATAGCCTACCAACCAAAGAAAGTCCAGGTCTGGATGGGTTCACAGTTCAATTCTACCAGACATACAAAGAGGAGCTGGCACCATTCCTTCTGAAACTATTCCAAACAATACAAAAAGAGGGAATCCTTCCCAAATCATTTCATGAGACCAACAGCATCCTGATACCAAAATCCAGCAGAGACTCAATAAAAAAAGAAAACTTCAGGCCAATATCCATGATGGACATCAATGCAAAAATCTTCAATAAAATACTGGCAAACCAATTGCAACAGCACATCAAAAAACTTATCCATCAAAATCAAGTAGGCTTCGTGCCAGGGATGCAAAGCTGGTTCAACATACTCAAGTCTATAAACATAATCCATCACATAAACAGAACCAAAGACAAAAACCACATTATTATCTCAACAGATGCAGAGAAGGCCTTTGACAAAATTCGACAGCACTTTATGCTAAAACTCTCAATAAACTAGGTATTGAAGGAACACATCTCAAAATAATAAAAGCTATTTACGACAAAACCACAGCCAATATCATACTGAATGGGCAAATACTGGAAGCATTCCCTTTGAAATCTGGCACTAGACAAGGCTGCCCTCTGTCACCACTCCTATTCAATATAGTATTGGAAGTTCTAGCCAAAGCAATTAGACAAGAAAAAAAAAAAGGGTATTCAATTAGGAAAGGAAGAATTCAAATGGTCTCTATTTGCAGATGACATGATTGTATATTTAGAAGACCCTATCATCTCAGTCCAAAATCTTCTTAAACCGATAAGCAACTTCAGCAAAGTCTCAGGATACAAAATCAATGTGCAGAAATCACAAGCATTTCCATACACCAATAACAGACTAACAGAGAGCCAAATTATGAGCAAACACCCATTCGCAATTGCTACAAAGAGAATAAAATACCTAGGAATACAACTAACAGAGAATGTAAAGGACCTTTTCAAGGAGAACTATAAACTACTGCTCAAGGAAATAAGAGAGGACACAAACAGATGGAAAAACATTCCATGCTCATGGTTAGGAAGAATCAATATCATGAAAATGGCCATACTGCCCACAGTAATTTATAGATTCAATGCTATCCCCATCAAGCTACCAATGACCTTCTCACAGAACTGGAAAAAAACACCTTAAACTTCATATAGAACCAAAAGAGAGCCCACATAGCCAAGACAATCTTAAGCAAAAAGAACAAAGCTGGAGGCATCACACTACCTGATTTCAAACTATACTACAAGGCTACAGTAATCAAAACAGCATGGTACTGGTACCAAAACAGAGATATAGACCAATGGAAAAGAACAGAGGCCTCGGAGGCAATGTCACACATCTACAACCATCTGATCTTTGACAAACCTGACAAAAACAAGCAATGGGGAAAGGATTCCCTGTTTAATAAATGGTGTTAGGAAAACTGGCTAGCAGTGTGCAGAAAGCAGAAACTGGACCCCTTCCTCACACCTTACACTAAAATTAACTCCAGATGGATTAAAGACTTAAACATAAGACCTAACACCATAAAAA
>CAUYLG010024669.1:0-30255 GCA_963573385.1 Cacajao melanocephalus
AAAAAAAAAAAAAAATACAAAAATCAGCTGGGTGTGTTGGTGCACGCCTGTAGCCCCAGCTACTTAGGAGGCTGAGGTAGGAGAATCACTGAGCCTGGGAGGTCAAGGCAGCAGTGAGCTGTGATTACACCATTACTTTCCAGCCTGCAAGACAGAGAGAGACGAGACCCTGTCTCAAAAAGCCAACCAAACAACAACAAAAATCAAATGGCTAACCATGCCACTAGGAAAAAACCTTAATCCAAGCTTGTCCAGTCCATAGTCCATGACAGCTCTGAATGTAGCTCCGCGCAAATTTGTACTTTCTTAAAACACTTTAAGAAATTTTTTGCAATTTTTTTTTCTGGAAATAAATGATTTATTATATTAGAGACTATCTGTGCAAAACAGTGATACAAAGAATGTTTCATTTTCCTAATAATTATTCACTTTTTCTTTTTTTTTTTAATTGTACTTTAGGTTCTGGGGTACATGTGCAGATCATGCAGGATTGTTGCATCGGTACATACATTGCAAGGTGGTTTGCTGCCTTCATCTCCCCATCAGCTGTATCTGGTATTTCTCCCCTCATTATCCCTTCCCACCCTCCCCACCCCTGCTGTCCCTCCCCTAGCTGCCCCCTACTGACCGCATGTGTATGATGTTCCCCTCCCTGTGTCCATGTGTTATATTGTTCAACACCCGCCTATGAGTGATAACATATGGTGTTTGGTTTTCCGTTCTTGTGTCAGTTTGCTGAGAATGATGTTTTGGTTTTTAGCTCACCAGCTACAGTTGGTGTTAGTATATTTTATGTGTGGCCCAAGACAATTCTTCTTCTTCCCATGTGGCCCTGGGAAGCCAAAAGATTGGACACCCCTGTCTTAAGCTAATACATTATTAGACTTCCTTTTGATAATTCTACTTTGTCAGCTTGTTTGGCAAACTCATGAAATCCACGATTTTCACAATGTGTCCTAGAGAGAAAAGTTGAATTCATAAAGACATTATGCATTCACGTAATTATACAAATGAAAAAAACAATAACATCTCATACTTAGGAAAAAATTATCTTAAATCACAATTATATCAATATAACATATGACATACTCTTTTAATTCCAGTATGTCAATCTGTGACATACTACTTTATTTCAAGCATCTGAAAAACCTTTGGAATACTGATTTGTAAAGTCAAATCTCAGTAGACAAATTACAAGTTTTTCATGTGTCTCTATTATTAGCTTATGAATAAATATACTTTTTCTCTCTAACAGTTTCTTGTTACCATGTTCTGGTGGCAGAATAGTAATGCTTTTTTTTTTTTAAGGTTTGACTTGAAATACAAGCCTTAAGGAAAAAATGTGCTATCATTTTTTTAAAATTCTTTTCTTTTTTTTCAGACAGAGTTTCCCCTCTGTTGCCCACGCTGGAAAGCAATGGAGTGATCTTGGCTCACTGCAACCTCCTCCTCCTGGGTTCAAGTGATTCTTGTGCCTCAACCTCCTGAGCAGCTGGGATTATGTGTGCGCACCACCAAACCTGGCTAATTTTTATATTTTTAGTAAGAGATGAGGTTTCACCACATAGGCCAGGCTGGTCTCAAACTCCGAGTTTCAAGCAATCTGCCCGTCTCAGCCTCTCGAAGTGCTGCGATTTTAGATGCGAGCCAGCATGCCTGGCCTACTATTTTCAAGTGTAAATTAAAACAATATGTTCGTATGATTTAAAAAAAAAAACAAAATATTAAGTGATCAAAACTACCTTCATAGTTACTTGTGTGCATCTCTGCTAAAATATAGAAGTTGGAAACGCATCTGAAACATGTGGTCTAGAAGGGAGAGGGAATAATACTAATGATAATGACACAAATATTGACTGTATGTTCACCTGGCACCAGCCCTTGTGCCATGTGCTCTCTTTCACCCAAGTACTGACTAGGTCTGACCCTGCTTAGCTTCTGAGATCAGACGAGATCAGGTGTTTAGGGTGGTATGCGGGGAGACACCATGTACTCTCTACACATTCTCCACCCCTCCCCACCTCCACACATTCTGACTTCCATAGCCACCCTCCTGCTGTACACCGTTTCTGGGGTCTGATGAGTGTGTGGGCATTGGGTACCTTAACCTGGCATTTGGTTCATCCTGCAGCACAAGGTCTGCTTACCAGAAGTGGCCCACTAGGCACGTGCATTCCACACCTGGCTCCACGTGCCAGCAAGCTGGGCTTCTTTCCCATTTAAAGTGTGAGAATAGGTGGAGATCCTTTGGATCCTAAAACCTCCAACCATTTGCTTTACCGGATAAAACCACATAGGGTGGGTTTTGGGAGTGTGCCAGCCATCCAGAGGGAAACCTCAGAGGGAACAAGCTACTACATGGTTCCATCAGTCTTTTGCCCCTATGCCCAGGTCGGATGACCGACTGATTTACATGTCAGGACCACTATGGACCTCCACTAGATTCCTCCGGCTTCACCCTGACCCAGGCATAGGTCACCGTCTTTCATGTCCCAACATGTCTTCTGGTGCTCCACCTACCCAGCACTGCCCCGGTGAGATGGGCAGGTGGTGCACGCTCAGGAGACTGGAGAGGCCTGGGAATCCCACCTCAGCCAGCGAGTGCACCAGCCTTCACCTTCATTGTGCCAAGTCAACTTTCTCACAAACACTGACTCGCACAGGTGCGTTATTTCTTAATCCTTACAGAACCTAGTAAGGGAGGTATTACTGGTATCCATACTTAACAGATGAAAGAAACAGAGGCACATGGAAATTAAATAACTTGTCCAACATCACACAGCTGGAAACAGCCTGGAAACCAGTGCATTCGTTTATGCTGATTGTCCTGAAAAGACTTAATATAGTAGGCCAGAGACTGCCAACTACAGAAAGAACTGTTTGTAAGATTGGCCCTTGGCTGATATGTGGCCACTCAGATTATGGAAGTGTTTCCACTATTTCCTCAGAAGAGTGGCTCACTATACCTAAAGTGTTTACATTAACAATGTGGTTGACACTACACACCTGGTTTCCTTGTAGATATCTGGAACTTTGGTGAGTGCTAGACAGAGGATACCTACATGACCAACCACCAATGAAAACCTTGGGCTACAAAAACCTCAAGTTGCTATTGAACTTCTCTGATAGACACTTTACACATGTTACAATTAGTCACAATCATTTACTGGGGGAATGATGTGTATCTGTGTGACCCCACTGGGGAAGACTCCTAGATGCTGGGATCTGGCTTCCTCCAGACTGTTCCATGTACCTTTGCTGATTATGCTTTGTCTCTTCTCCCCGTAATAAACCATAGCCATGACTAGGACCATCTGTTGAGTCATGTGAGCCCTCCTAGCAAAGCATCAAACCTGTGGATGGTCTTAGGGACCCATTGATGTACACATATGGGCACTTACTATATTAGGACCTGCGATCACAGAGATGTAGGTAAGTAAGGGAATAGCACATTATATTTGTATAGAGCTTTACGGCTTTTAAAATGTTATGTATATTATTTTTTTTAATTTCCACATAACCCTGTAAAGCTGTTTTCTAAGCCTAGCCTCTTTGTACGCAAATAAATAAAGTGTTACATGTATATATTGTTTTGAGACGGAGTCTTGCTCTGTTGCCAGGTTGGAGTGCAGTGGTGCAATCTCAGCCCACTGCAACCTCTGCCTCCTGGGTTCAAGCGATTCTTCCGCCTCAGCCTCCCAAGCAGCTGGGACCACAGGCACATGCCACCACGCCTGGCTAATTTTTGTATTTTTAGTAGAGAGGGGGTCTCCCCATGTCGGCCAGGATGGTCTCAATCTCTTGACCTCGTGATCCGCCCGCCTCGGCCTCCCTAAGTGCTGGGATTACAGGCGTGAACCACCGCGCCTGGCCAAGTGTTATATTTTTAAACTAAAGTTCACTTAAGTCAGAGCAATTCACATGTCCAAAAGTAATTCTGATAAGGATTTTCTTTAACTAATAAAATATTGCTTAAAATTATGGATATTGTGAGGCTCCTGAGAAACTGGGTCTTTATCAAGCAACACCAGATGCAAAACACAAACAAATCCAAATCTAAATAACAATTCTCAATCACCTCTTGCTTAAGGTGTTCCTTCTATTTCAGGATTTCAAACCCTGGGCTAGAAAGGCCAAGGCTGTTTTAACCTATCTAGGCCACCCTAGGATGTAGCTGTCCCTTTGTAAAGTACATTCTTCTTCAGAAGATGCCATCGCTATACTAGTTAAATTAATCCTTCAGAATGATGGGAGAATTCCCATCCACACCACATTGTTTTTACCTTATCAGCCTGACGCATATAGCAGTAGAGAATTCCTCTCATGCATTTTATAGCTGAGTGCTCCAGCTCATGGGTCCTTCCCTTGTCATCATCAATGCGCCTGGGTGAGAGAGATAACTCATGAAACAAATTGGAAAAGCATTTGAAAAGGAAGCAGAGCTTTTGATAATTAAGTATTTAACTATCTGGCTAATCCTGTGTTCTGGTGACATCTACCAATTCTGTCACAGTGAAACTCCATTTCTCAGCAAAAGTAGAAATGTTGCAATAAAAAAAAATCCTATGATGAAACTTAGGTAGATTTTTCCTTCTTTCAAGGATGTAAGCCAACTCCTTTTAAAAATAGTATACAGTATTTCTACAGTGATTTGGCTGAAATTTTGAAGGATATTTCTATTGGGAAAAAATCCACCAACAGATTGTTTTAAATTCACTGTTACAAAATAAATGTAATTTTTATTACCTATCCCTGTAGGTTATGCAATGGCCATTTGGATTTAAGTAGCAGCCACAAGTTAAGGTAGGTGCTGGCTTTCTTTGCTCTGCAGTGTGTTTAATACTGTCAGGGAAGGCATTTAGTCATAGTTAAGGATGCCTTCAACTAAACAACATCCAGGATGATACATGATGTATTTTGGCATAAAGTTTTATATTCTCTGGTTTTCATTTAAAATCAATTGACCATATTTTACATCTCTTGCTTTTAAAAATAAAGAACAGCTAAAATCTAACTATTAAACCATGTTAAGATGTTCCTTCTGTCCACAAGTTGTTTTTTTATTATAGATCAGTTTTCCAAAGATGGATGAGAGTCATCCACTACTAAAAAACAAAGGTGACTTATTTATTGTTTCACTTAACCTTAACTGAAATATCTGGTGATTATTCTCACATGATTAAAAAATATCACCTCTCTCCTTAAAAAGTATACTATAATTACCTTCCACTTCAATCACAGACTGCATATACCATTCACTATTGGGAAGAATGATTATTATTTTGACATAGTATAGTGAATGTCAGTTAAAACCAAGTTATTCATCATCAGCACATGATACCTTCTTTTGCATGCTAGCATTGTACAAAAATTAGCATGAATTTGCTCTGTACAGTACTTTTCTTCTTGATGTCGAACACAAGTGTTTTAATAGAGGCAGATTCTACATAGATAGTGTGTCTGGCAAAGTAAGGACTTTAAAGTCTCTATCTGATGTTAGAAGCATTTTGGGAAAAGGTTAATATCTGACTTTTGTCCATATGCTGCGTGTACTCTTGTATTTGTTAAAGCAATTTTTCTGTAAACATTTTATTTAGAAAAATTTCAAATCTACAAAAACGTTAAAAGGATGTTATAATGAATAAGCCTTTAACTCTTCACTTAGACTAACCATTGTTAACATTAACTTGCATTCTCTAACTATAATATTTTCTTCACTGTTTGAAAGTAAGCTATGAACATCATGACCCTTACTTCTACACAATTCAGAGGTATCTCTAGAAAACAAGGAGAGTTGCCTACATAACCAGAATACCATTATTATACCTCAGGAATTTAATATTGACACTATACAATCTAATACTTAGTCTTGGCTTAAATTTATTGTAGTATCCCAAAAATGTACTTTATGGCATTTTTTTTAATGTGTGATCCAATTAAGGAGCATGTATTACATTTTAAAAATGCTAACAAATGCTATTGTATTTAGCTGTTGTATTTCTTTAGTCTCTTTTAATCTAGTAATCTGTAATACTGACATTTTAAAGAGTCCAGGCAAGTTGTCTTATAAATAGCCACAATTCAGCTTTGTCTGATTTCTTGTTCATATGTAGACTCATGTTAGACAACTTGGTAAGATGTTAGCACAAGGTGTACTTCCCATTGTGTCAAATCAGGAACGGCAACTAACATCAGTATGTCTCATTACTGGCTTCACCAATTGGTGAAGCTGCTACTGATGTTCCCTGTACTCCTAAGATCAGTAGCAGTTTTACATTTAATAAAGCCACACTGTCCTTACCTAGAATATGTAAGGAAATGCTTTTAGTGATGTCAGCATTCAAGTGTGCTTAAAGAAGACTACTTCATAGTATCTCAGTGTTCTCTTTCTTTTTAAAATCTAACACATCAGTGATTTCAAACAGATAAATCATGTTCATGTAGAAAATACAATTTTTAAAACAGAAACATACATATGGGTCACTTTCAGAAAATTAATATTCAAAAAGTTAATCTTACTAATGTTAATCATGATTAAAATGTATTACCACTGACTACGTGTTAGCATCCACATTCAGTGCTTTCTACATATAATGAAATAAATAAAAGAGAAATTTTGTATTGTTTAACTATTTTTTTTTTTACTTTATACAATTATTTCACTTACTTACAACCAGACCTAATAACAGATACTTCACTGAAGTGCAGTGATAAAACCAAGAAACTGGGTAGGGGAAAAGAATTCTGACCCTGTTTCTATCATTAACTAGTTACATCATTTTGAACAAATTTGTTAGTACTCTGGGCTCTAATTTTATCATCTGCAAAATTTAGTCATCATCAGTTCTCTCCATGATTGAAACCAATCAAGTCAATGAGTGGGTAGGTAGTTCATTCTACCAATGACTAATGCTGATTTAGAAACCTAGAGACAAAAAGTTTTGGTCACAAAGTCATAAAATCTCAGAACTAGTCTGATATAAACTCTTAGAAAAATGAAAAAGTTTAGGTCAAGCATGGTGGCTTATACATGTAATCCCAACACTTCGGGAGGCAGGGGCTGGCAGATCACTTGAGGTCAGGAGTTCCAGACCAGCCTGGCCAACATGGTAAAACCCTGTCTCTACCAAAAGTACAAAAATTAGCCAGGTGTGGTAGTGCACACCTGTAATCCCAGCTACTACAGAGGCTGAGGCAGGAGAACTGCTTGAACCCAAGGGGAAGAGGTTCCAGTGAGCCAAGGTCATGCCACTGTACTCTAGCCTGGGCAACCTTGTCTCAAAAAAATTAAAAAAAGAGAAAAAGAAAAAAGTAAATGGAAAGATTTAAAAGCCTAAAAAGGGATGTGAGCAGTCAGAGGTCACACAGTGAGTCAGCAGCAGAGCCAAAAGATAGCTGCTCAGTTAGTCTTGGTCCTACAAAAACCTCCTATCCACCCTCGAAGTTGCTAGGAGAACATACAGCAGCTCACCTGTATGCAAGAGCCAAAGCCCAGGCCCCGGCAGCACAGTATAGGCTGTCCTGGATCTTGGCCTTCTGGTCACCACCGCATGTTTTAGTGGGAAAGAGACCTGTAGTTGGACTTTGATATAGCAGCAATGTTGACTTGACTGCAATTGAAGGCAAGACAAAGAATGAATTGTACAGCCAGTGACTTTTCTTAGGCTAAATGTTTTAATATTCTTTGGTTTCCTCATCCCACTTCTGATGATTTTGTTTCTAAACTTGCTATAGTATAAAACTTCTGAAGATGTGGAAACAACTTCATGTTACTCCAGCCTTAGTGGGAATCCACTCTACATAAAGAAGTCTTTCCAGATTTTAGGAAAGGACTCAGCTAATTAGGACTTAAAAAGCTTTTAGCACTTCCCTGGTAATGTCAATTTGTGTTAGAAATCTTAGGACAACATCAGGTACAGAGGGAAAAAAAGATCAACCAAAACACTAAGTATAATATTTTTAAAAAATCAGTTCAACAGGGAACTTAAAGCAAATGCACAAGAGAGAGTACCATACATTTGCGAAATCACAAAGCACCTCAGCTGCTACAGTAAATGATCAACGACGTAGGAAGGGCGAGGGGAAGATCACAGAAGAGGCCGGAATCCTGTGTTTCACCGATGACTAAATTGTTCCTGGTCTTCAGAGGAGTGTATAGTATTTATTTTACTTTACTGTACAGGTTAGGAGAACGTTTAAAATTTTAAAATGGAATTCTATCCATATATAACATGAACACAGAAGCAAGTAAATAATTTTTTGTGAACATTTTACTTAAATAAGACTGAAATTAATGTTTTATTATCTTTTATAAATGAGCTCTAAAATAGGAAAACACATACACTAAAATTACATTTATGAAAAGCTATTTTATTGTTATCTAACTGTAAATGGATGGGTAACGTTTTTCCTAAAATACATTACATTAACCTTATCTAGACTGGCAACTACTTTTTTGTTTTGAGACAGGGTTTTGCTCTATAATCCAGGCTGGAGTGCAGTGGCATGATCATAATAAGCTCACTGTGGCCCCTAACCCCTGGGCTTCAGTGATTCTCCCAACTTAACCTTCTAAGTAGCTGGGTCTACAGGCACTTGCTACCATGCCAGGCTAATTTTTTTTTTTCGGCCCCCCCCTCCCCCTCCAATTTTTAAACTTTTTGTAGAGATGGAGGGCTTGTCATGTTGCCCAGGCTGGTCTCAAGCTCTTGGTTTCAAGAGAACTCCCATCCTGGTCTCCTAAAGTGCTAGGATTACAAGCATGAGAGATCACATCCAGCTATGTTATCTACTTTTTAGGATAGTTTTTCAAAGGTTAAAAACACTCTGTTCTGTCACAGAGATTACAGAATTAAAATTTCTTTCTGTTTTTCTCAGACTAAATTGATCTTATCATAATCAATTCTTTTAGAAAACCAGGGTATTTATTATTTTTCCCAGTGTAAAGAATTAGTCCTAGAAGTCCAAAATATACAATTGACATTAAAAAAAATATATAGTTAGTTCTCTTTAGGTAGTTATTGCCAAAAAGATAATAAAACAGGCAACTTAATGGATGCAAGAATCTTGACCAAAATAAGTGAGATTGAAGTTTCATATGAAGTTGAAATAGATAAAAAATCTGTTATCTTAAGGGGAGAGAAATCAAATTTTATGTTTTCAGCCATACTAGTACAAGTAAATGGCATAAAATGTAAACGGACAAAAAGATTAATAGGCATTATAATAAATGGTCTGACAAACAAAGAGGAGTCCTATATACACATATCTGAAAGCTGCTTACTCACATTGAAAACAAAATTTGCAAGGCTGATCCTAGAAAAACAAAATAAAGCAAACAAAAACCAGGGCTCTGATATTAATAATACTAACCTCTGATTATCTCTTGTATCTTAGCAAATTAGAAATGGATATAAAAAGTTTAGGACTGTCTGGAAACCATTTTTAGGTAAATGAGCAAATTAATACTTGTGTGAAATATTTGTGTATTAATCAAAAAATTCCTCAAGGTCTCAAATCTGGTAATGTTTAGGAAGATTTAAAAGACACAGAAGATATTGGTGACAGCTTTAAAATTATTCAAGGGCCAGATATGATCTGCCAGATTCCTTTTATAGTCCTGGTATCGACGTACAATTGGAATATACAGCTGCTTAAGCATTGAAAGTAACCCAACATCCCAATGACAGAACAATATTACCCACATACCGTACACGACTTAACTAGGGGAGAGGAAATACTAATTGCAGCTACCCAAGGACATGTTTTCCTCAGGTTTTGCTCACCAATTCTGTAGTAATGGTCCAATTTATCCCAGAGAGTTTCATTATCAGGTCTTGGAAGATTAATGCTTTTAAGAGGTTCATAAACTGAGCCTAAAAGAAAAAATAAAAACCCATCAAATTCAGTCATTTTCACAAAGATAAAGAAATATTCTAAACAAATGAAGCAGCAATACTTAATCTAATTTCCATTGTTTTATGGGAAGTACCACACTTTACTACTTGTAAAACTTTTTGATGGGGGAACAAGAGGGAATAAAGTACCTTTGACAATAAATACTGAAGAGTTTGAAATGTCACGGAATAGTCCCAGCACTCAATCCAACTAACTGATGTGTATATGGTCTGAACAACTCAGTATCACTAATACTCATGTGGTGGCCATTTGTCAATAGATTCTAGTTATTAAGAAATATGTCTAATTATGTGACCATAAATCCAAACAATTCCTTATGCTAATGTTTCATCATACAATTTTTTCTCAAATGATTATACCCCGAAACCCTCAAGGAAAGAAGATAATGTTCACATACTCCAAGGCCATCCACTCCACGAATATTCAGCTAGGTTTCATGCTGAAATTCCTAATCCTCGACTTTCTCCCAGGTAGATGATATTCTTGCCTTATTATCTGGACTATAAGCAAATCATTTCTACTTCTCAGCCTTGAAAACTACTCCAAGGTGTTAGCAGAGTCAGCTGCTCAAAAGCTACAAAATACACAATAATCATGATAATTTGTCACAAAATGGGTACAGAAAATTGTTCACTTGACTAGTGCACTTTCTCAACTGCTAACTGAAAGAAAGATATCTGAAACTTCAGCCATCAGACTAAGTACTGTCTCTCATTCTTTTTAAAAGCACTCAGAAATTATAAACATCTCAAGGTCACAATTAATCCACCTCTGGATTCAAGTAATGTATATCACATAGTCTAAGAACATAGCACAAAAATAAACCTATAATTTACCTAGTGGGGGAAATCACATTGGCATGAATCAAGTTTCTGTTTTTAAAGAAAATTAAAGCCTTTATCCTCATAAAATTGCTATGTCCAACATGCTAGTTTAAAGTCAAGGTTTTGGGAAGCCTATATGTTTAGGCAGATAGTAACAATAAGAAGGAAGGAAAGAAAGGGCCTGTACATTCAGGCAACAGTCTCATTATCTTCTGTTGAAAAGATAGGTAATTTGTAGATAAGACATGCTCTGAGTGAAAAGAACATTTTCTTACAAGAGTATTCACAATGGCACCAACAGGAATGGTTCCATAGTGAGGAACGGAGAGATCTATCAACAGACGGAGCATCAGTACTCCCTGCCCGCTTCTGTACAGAAGGAAAAAACCCAGCCACACCCCAGCCATGCCCCTTGCCTTCCTGTATTCAACTAGCTCCAAGCAGGTATAAGTATATGGGTAGCCTCAATCAGAAAGGAATAATATGCTACTGCTAGAACATAAGGTAATAAGCTCTAAGAGTCTATATACTCCCAATGAAGCTCATCCACTATGAAAGAAAATAAATTAAGTACAAATAATCATGATTTACAAATTGTGCATATGTATATATAAAAATTAAAGGGGACACCTTTGCTGGGGTGGAAGAATTGTGAGTGAGTAACATTTCTGTTTTTATTTAGATCTCTATTAGTAGAGGCAGTATTTTGCCTTACATACGAAAAATAAACCACCAAGAGTATATAATTCCATTACAATTAGTTAAAAGATACATGTGCATATGCATACAGAATATGCAAAACTGAAATCAAGCTCCATTACAATGGTAGGGAAATTGATTTTGAAAGATTGTTTTAATGATATTATATCATGATTTTAGATTTTAAAATATTTATTTATTTATTTATTTTTAAGACAGAGTCTCGCTCTGTTGCCCAGGCTGGAGTACAGTGGCAAAATCTCGACTCACTGCAACCTCCACCTCCCAGATTCAAGCGATTCTCCTGCCTCAGCCTCCCCATTAGCTGGGACTACAGGCGTATGCCACCATGCCCAGCTAATCTTTTGTATTTTTAGCAGAGATGGGGCTTCACCACGTTAGCCAGGATGGTCTTGATTTCCTGACCTCGTGATCCACCTGCCTTGGCCTCCCAAAGTGCTGGGATTACAGACATAAGCCACCATGCCCAGTGTCTAAAAATATTTATTTTTAAAAGTGCTAGAGTATTTCAGACCAAAGGGAGTACAGTGATTCTGTCATCTAATTTTTCTAAAAAAAGGGAAAAAATGGAGTTTTATTAGAGGCAACAATAAATGAACAAAAGGAAAATCAGACTTCTCAAGAAAATAAGTATCTACTCAGTAAGAGGTAAAAGAGAAGATATTCATAACGTAGCACAAAAGGGTAAAAGTAAAATCATCTAAACTGTACAAAGAATGCCCATGGTAAGTCAAGAACAGCTTGGTTAGATAAATGTTATTATTTTAGTGATCACCATTGTACTGTTTCTAAAGTAACTGCATAAAATTAAACAAGGATATTCCAAACAAATTATGGGAAAAAAAAATACCACAAATCTAAGTCAAAGGAAAAGTAATCAATGTTAACATTTTAAACAAAGGTAGGACATCTGGAAAGCATCAGTGCCAGTAAAAATGTGGAGAGAGCAATTAACAGAGCATGAATTCCAAAAGCAAATTAAAGAGATGTGAAATAACAGAAAATTCTACTAAATGATTATAGTTCCAACTGAAATGAAATTGTAAAATGTTAATTTTTCTTTTCTATGCTTTTCCCGTTGGAATTATGTCTATATACAAACATAACAAGGTAAAATAAAACTTATCACTGAGAGAAGAAAAATAGCTCAGAGGAGGCTGAGCTAGGTGAGGTATGCAAAACTTATCAGGCCCAGTAAGACATGAGTATGGGACTTCAATCACACCTTCCCTCCTCTGTACCCACGCCCAAGGGCCATGTTTACAGGCATTTTTGTTCCTGACTAGCTGCCTTACACATTATCTTCCTGTTCCTGGAATTTGTGATACAAAGAACAATATATAGCTAATCAATAGCTTGTTATTTTAATATGAGTTATTGGTAAACACCTTAGAAGCTCCCTCTTCTTTCCTTTAAAATCTACTTGTAACTGATGCTAATCAGAGTATATATTCAGGGCAGCTTCTATCTATTCTTCCACATAGTCATCGTCAAGCTTTAGGTTTGAAGAACCTCTGTACTGAATCACATTTTCTGAAAGTAGTTATTTAAGGGTAACATTTTGGCACCCCAGATGGGACTCGAAGTGGACCTCCAGAAATCCCCACTGCACTTTACCAGCAATCAGCACCTTGGTACCAATGCGATGAGTCGTCCTTCACCCAACCTTGCCAAAGTCTGCAGGATTCTCTGGTAATGCTGCTGCTGGGATCTGAATCCTCCCAGCCTGATTGAGGATTAAGACTTTATTCAACTCATATATATTCTTAACTAGCTGGGGTTGGAATGAAGCTCTATAAAAGGTAAAGAGTTTCATTTGTAATTCTCTAGGGATCTGTTGACCTCAGATTTGTGACTTTCATTTTTCTCTCAGGTTAAGGTTTTATTTCGAACTACTAGTTGGAGTTTTTCAACCTTTTCTATAGTTTAAACTTTGGTCTTTGAAAAGAGGAAGTGAGTCTTTGTGGCTTAAGTGAAAAACCTGTAATTTTAAAAACTGGTTAGATTCTGAAGCTTGGTTCAATTGTCCTAAAATGTTCTTGAGTGACCAAAATAACAAAAGACCCTCTATGTGTCCCACTAAGTTTCTGGTTATTCAGGAGGAAAATGAAAATTATGGACAACAATATCTCTAAAACCTAGACTTCTTCCTTAAAGAGTGACCCACCATTAGAAACACCAGCTGTATTTATATTTAACGCTTTTGGTGCCTCTTCATGTTAACATTTAGAAAACTGGTCACAAATAACTAAAGATGACCCCAAATTACAAAAGTCAAAATAGTGTACTTTTAAAATACCTCAACTAGTTTACATGTGCTCTCAATTTTAAAAAGCTAGCTCTAAAATAAAAACTGGGAGAGATATTTTCAATACTTAGAAGCTTCTAAAAGAGGTTCTGACAAAGTTATATATTTGCAAAAGGAAAATATAAAATAGTATAAAGTGATTTTTAAAATGAAAAATGCTGCTTAAATTGTTCCTCCTCTTCTTTCTGTTTATTCTTTATTCTAACTGCTCTTCCCTTTCTCCCTCCTACTCTTGGTGTACTGGCATCATTTCAAGAATGAGACAGCCAGGTATAAAGAGATCCCAGAGAACCTCCAACTGGCCTGCACTCTGGGAGGAGTGTGCAATGGGATGGAGCCTCTGGAAGTTCACACTGTTTGCCAGAGGGAGGAGCCTGGCCTCCTCAGTTCCAGTGTGGTATCTAGGATTCAATCTGTGAGGTGGGAAGCTAGCTAGCAGGACTTTCTCTTTGCTGAGAGCCCGTTTCCCCTTTTTTCCATTTTGTTCATTTTTCTCACCCTTTAAAGAGCCTGTGAGCCTAATCCCTCATGGTCCTGTGACAAGGACCCCATTTTTAGGTGAAACAAGGAGAAAGTCCTACAACAGGTTAGCACTCAAGGTGGGGCTTGAGAAAGGGTGAGATGCAAACCAAATCACTTTCTCTCTCATTTCTAAGCCTTTTCATCCTCAGACTTCTGAGGGTAGGGGAAACACCATGCCCCTACTGCCATCACTCCTGGATGTTGAGACGCTCAGCCTCAGTCTCCAGGGCATTTTCCTTTCTTTTTTGGAACGGAAGGGCTAACAGCAGTTCCCTGCCCCCCTCCCCTCCCTGCCAGGGCTGGGGTGCATGAACCAAGGGTGCCCAATGACAGGCAGCACTCCCTGCCTTGCATCCATGAAGCCTTTCCCTCCCTCAGCCCGGAGGTCCCACTCCCAAGGACAGGGATTAAGTCTTTCTCCTGGGTGGAGGAACCATTTGCATAAGAATGAGAGGTTTCTTCTCAGGCATTTTAAACTGGTTTTTTCTTTCCTTTTCTCCACAAGGTCAGGAGTTGACTAAAATGAGCTTTTTTTTTTTTTCTTGTAGAAAAACTAGGCTAGGAATTATAAGGATCACTGTTTATATTCTCTGTAAGATTTTAATTGTGAAAAAGGACTTGTGAGGCTGGTCTTAATCTGTAGCCAATCTAGTGTACTTTGCACATATTTCCACGGCAAACTTTGCAGCAGGCCTCCATCTTGTTTTATGTCCTTGAAAAAAAGACCTGCAACCACATGGCAATGTTTTGTTCTAGGCTCACCATGCTGGGAGTTCAATCCTGCCTTAGGGAATGAGTTCTTTCTAGTTTGATTGCTGCATGGTCTTCGCCATTTTTTTGCTCCCTGCCCCTTCATGAACTGCCTTGGATTTTCCTTTCTCTAAACCCTTAGAAAAGTTTGAAAGCCAGAAATATCAGCCATTAGGCCTGGCTAAAGTCAGGTATTAAGAAATTTAAAAGGCCCTTATTAAAGAGTTCTCTGGCTAAAAGTCAGTTTAATTAAAAGCAGATACTCAAGCTCTAACAGACTGGGACTCCTTAGAAAAAACAGGAGGCGCCAGATACCCCATTTTGCAAAAAACTCTGTTTTTTTCATGAAACCCAGGAATTGGAAACAGATAAAGCCCTCTCTGAATTTAGGGTTCTGTTTTGGATTGGCATTTTTTACTTTTGGGGGTATCAGAAATTACTTCACATTATCAGAGCCTGGTAAATGACAGGTCTTGGAACTACTGAATCTTCTGTCTGCCTGTCTGTGTAGCTGTATCTGTGTTGAGTGTGAGGTCTATAAAAGAGCTCTAACTAATTGGCCTAAAGGAAGGCAAGTGCTTGGATCAAATATATTTTAAAGGGAAGAAAACAGCTGTGGACCTTTTAGTTCACATGACTTTAATCTTTGAGAAATAAAAACAGCCTTAAAGATTGTTAGTAAAATGCAGATATCATCAAAATGTAAATGAGTGGACTAAATTATGCAGGTTAGATACTAGGCTCACTAAATATATTAAGGTTATAAACCGCCTTTTGGGTTTTAAGAACTATCTGCCTTGCCTAATCCACAACTGGTAAGTCAATTGACATATAGACATAGTTTTACAACTTGCCAGGTTTTACATTAAAGTTAAATTTGCTAGGAGTTACCATTAAAACACATAATTGAAACTACTAGAAATAGATTTATACACTAGATGTATAAGAACAACAAAATAGGCTGGGCACAGTGGCTCACGCCTATAATTCTAGCATTTTGGGAGGCCAAGGCAGGTGGATCACAAGGTCAGGAGATTGAGACCAGCCTGGCCAACATGGTAAAACCCGGTCTCTACTAAAAATTCAAAAAAATTAGCTGGGCACGCCTATAGTCCCAGCTACTTGGGAGGCTGAGGCAGGAAAATTGCTTGAACCCAGGAGGCGGAGATTGCAGTGAGCCGAGATTGCGTCACTGCACTACAGCCTGGATCTCTGTCTAAAAAAAAAAACAAAACAAAAAGAACAACAAAATGTGTTATTAATGAAAAAGCATAAGAAGGTATGAAAATGTAAATTATTGGCTAAGGTAAAAGGATTGTTTTGAATTAGATAGGATAAAGCTGAAAGTTCAAACAAGCGATGGAAGGATTGCAGAAATTAATCTGGCAGAGGAGGCTTTCTGTGTGAACATAATTAACTAGGTTCCAGGAGTTACTATGTGTTTTCTCTGTGGGTTGAGCATTGGAGTGAAACCACAACAGGGGCACTGATCTGCCCTTTGGCAAATCTGTAAAGGGTTATAAAAGGCTTTTGCTTCATTAAAATTTCTGAGTCATCATATTGACAAAATAAATAATGTATGGTAATCTGGAATTCAATTTTATAACATCAAGTGTTTTAAACCTTTAACATATTTAACAGGCTTCCCCAAATCAAACTTCAGCTTCAAAATTGCCTTTCCTGACATCTGGCTTTTGGGAGGCTTCAGAGGGCCCCTGGAACCTCCAGAAAAGAGGTAAACAGGATCATCTGACACGTTTAGTTACATGGAACTGCGAAAATAATGTTCAGTCTACTTTAGATTATATTTTGGTGAATACTAATATTTGTTCCAAAACTATATGGGATTTCTAAAATTCTAATGTGTATATGCTAGCAATCATAATTAAGGTTATTAGGTTAAGTTACTATAAATCACAGAAATAAACAAAGTTTTTTGTCAATTGTGTTTCTAACTATAACTACCCTGGACATTTTGCTATTCACAGACAATTGTTGTCTTCTTTCGATCCTTTTCAAAAGATGGTTTATAATAAGCAATAGAACTTTGACAGGTGCTCTTAAGTACAGCTTTCTGATAACTTTGGAGACTGTAACATTGGAATAAAGAAAAAATGTATAGGACTCATGAAGAGCAAGAACTAAATGGACAGTACTTAGAAAGCTAAAGCAATCTCTTTGACTTTTGCTTGAAATATTGCTGACCCTTGTTTTGTTTTTCAGAGTGAACGAAACTTATTTTAAACTATTTACAACCTTTAATAATTGAGTCAAGTATACTCCTGTGAACAAAATTTAGAGCATACTGGAATCTCTGCCTGATTCATTGAGAATTTGGAAACTATCTGTGAGTATTCTTAACTTACGGCAATATAGTTGTTTGTATCACTACAATAAGTATCCATTTTTCTTTTGCAACAGGACACAATTGGAGAAACTGGTTGTTTTACCAAGATTTCACGGGAAGGGTATGCTTCCCTTTAAAGAATCAAGCTCAACTTGCATAGCTGATAAAAGCCCTGTGGTAAAAACTGGCCTCATACTATTGCCTACACAGTCCCTGTACAGGGCTACTGACCTGTGGTCAGTAAAGAATGTCACTTTCTAACAGGCCTAGGTCCTCTAAATTTATCTTGGGACCTTAAGAAGAGGAGGTCACCCAACTCAAAGGTATTTGAGGATACAAACCCATGGCTGGGCTCAGTTTTAAAAGGTCTTATCTGAGATTCCTTGTGGAACAGAGTTCCATCAAAGCCAATCTAAAAAGCCTACGTAGAAATAGTTATTCTTGTTGCACTTTGTGCAAATAATCAGAACAAGTATAAGACTAAAGTCTATTTTGCAAACAACTCAGTCCTATCATGATTTGTTTTTTTAACAAAAATGAGGACTAGAGAAAGATAAATTATGTTTCAAAACGTATCATATATTTATCATTAAATTCTAAACTCATTAGTTATTTTTAAGTTTGTGCCTACATTTTTAGACTAACCCTGCTTGTTCCTGTGAACCAACCAGCAACCTCCAGCTGCAGCTCAGAAAGAACTGGAGAGACGGGTAATGTAAAAATCCAGATTAATATTTCAGTTCTGAGCAATTATCCTGCAAATGCTGCCAGGTGATGGGAACAAATATGTTGCCCCTCATCTAAATATGAAGACAATAACTGAAATCTAGAAAGGTATAAACCAAAATTAAAATTATAAGGCCCACAAACCATCTGAATGGACTTCTTCCTCAGCCAGGGCACTCTTAAAATTTAACCTGAAAGACTGGTTCAGGCCATGCCTGGAAAAGGGAGACAGACATGCCTCATTATACCTCTCTAGCATTAGCATCAGAACAGACTTTACATCTAATAAGAAACATTTTATAACCAATTCTCTTTGAAGCCTACTACCTGAAGGCTTCCTCTGCAAGTAAGAACTTTGGTCTCCATTATTTGAGACAGAGTCTCACTGTGTTGCCCACGCTGGAGTGCAGTGGCGTGATTGCAGCTCACCACAGCCTCCACCTCCGGGGTTCAAGAAATCCTCCCACCTCAGCCTCTGGAGCAGCTGGGACTATAGGTGTGTGCCACCGTATCTGGCTAATTTTTGTACTGTTTTTGTAGAAACAGAGTTTCACCATGTTGCCCGGGCTGGCACAATCCTTTAGCTTAACTCAGACGTCCCTTTCTGTTGATCCCAAACTCAACCAATTGTCAACCAGAAAACTGTTAAATCTACCTATAAGCTGGAACTGCTTCGAGTTGTCTCACCTTTCTGGACCCCAACAATGTATTTCTTAAATGTATCTAAGTCTCACGTCTCCTTAAAATGTATACAACCAGGCTGCACCCCACTCACCCTGCGCACATGTTCTTAGGACCTTTAAGGCTGTATCATGGGCCATGGTCACTCATATTTGGCTCAGAATAAATCTCTGAAAATATTTTACAGAGTTTGACTATTTTTGTCAATAAGGGCATGAAATTTTAAACATATACATACTTAATACTCATTATTGTAAAACACAGGAAAATGCACATTTCCTAATTTTAAGATACTACATACTAACAATTTTTTGAAGTGATCACATGAAGAGGTTTAAGTGAAGAAAATATATCACTAACAGAGTAAGTTTTATTTAAAAACTGATTCAAGTGTGTAAATTCACAAGACAGAAAAAACAGTTGTCATTAATATTTTGGTGCATTACTTTCAGGCATTTCTTTAAGCAAAAATTAGAAATATATGTAAAATTTGCTAACCATGAAATCATAATATTTATGCTGCTTTTATCTTGGACATTAGTCCTTTTGTCCCTTACCTCACTACTAGTCCTTTACTGCCCTCATTCCTAGATAACCATACTTTTCTCCATATTTACACAATTATAATCAAACATACATGCATAAATAAGGGAAGACTCTATTGTTGCTTGTTTTGTGGAACAGGATCATGACACAGAGCCATGCTTATATCTTTCTCCTACCATTTAACATATACAGAAAGCAATCCAAGGTGATGGTTTTAATAGATGCTTTATATTCCATGACATATAGTACAATTTATTCAACTATTCACCCATCATCTGTCTCTGGTTCTTACCATCATAAGCAATACTGCAAAAACATCTTCATACAAAGGTATAGCCAGTGGTGTGTTGGAGACAGCTAGTAGCAGTTGGCATGAGTATAACTATTAAATGTTTAGGAATTTTGGAAGTTGGTTGTATACCACAGTGTTGAAAAATAAATTTTATAAACTTGTAAATCAATGATTAAAACCAAAAGTAATAAATATTCAAAACTCATCATTTCCTAATTATTTTACTACATTTTACTATTATCTATGCCACTGAATTTATTTTTACCTGTATTTCTATAAATTGAAAATACCACATAATAGCATGTTACAACATTGCTTCCCAAATCTTCATTTAGTGACATCATGTAGAATTGAGTAGTTGTGACAAAGACTATAGGGTCTACAAAGCCGAAGATATCTACTATTTGGCCCTTTATAGAAGAAGTTTGCCCATCTCTGATCTAAATTCTCAGAAGCAGTATTGAACTAAATAAGTATAATTTTTACAAAATAATGGCAAATTGCTTTTTTTTTTGAGACGGAGTCTCACTCTGTTACCCAGGCTAGAGTGTGGTAGCATGATCTCTGCTTACTGCAATCTCCACCTCCTGAGTTCATGTAATTCTCCTGCCTCAGCCTCCTGAGTAGCTGGGACTACAGGTGCACACCACTACATCCGGCTAATTTCCGTATTTTTAGTACAGATGGGATTTCATCCATGTTTAACAGGATGGTCTCTATCTCTTGACCTCGTGATCCACCTGCCTTGGCCTCCCAAAGTGCTAGGATTACAGGCATGAGCCACTGTGCCTGGTCACAAATTGCATTTTTTCAAAGGCTAAAACAATTCCCATTCCTAAGAGAAGTTTTAAGTGTCTCATTCTTTTAAAAGGTTTTCCAAACTGTTACAAGTAAAATAGTATCTTACTTTTACTTAATTTTCATTATCCATACTGGTAGTGGTAATGAAAATGGTCACTTGGATTTGCTTTTCTGTTACCTGTCTATATCATTTTGCCATTTGCCATTGTTTTATTAGTCTTTTTGCTAGATATTTCTAAAAGCTCTTTGTATATGTTTGCTACATATCTAACATTCCCATTACAAACATATCCCAAGCCTTCATTAGTATATCAACGTTGTAATATAAAAAATTTTACTAGTCAAATACATCTATCTTTTCTCATTTGGTTCTTGTTTTCTTGTCTGTTTAAAATGCTTTATGACAGGCTCTAGGTTATACATATATATAGTCACTATGGTTTTCAGCTTAGATTTTTATCATATTAAAAAAAACAGGAATTGGGCGTGGTAGCTCATGCCTGTAATCCTAGTTACTCAGGAGACTGAGGCAGAAGGATCATGGGTCCAGGAGTTCAAGGTTGTAGTGAGCTATCATGGCACCACTGATTCCAGCCTGGGCAACAGTGAGACCCCATCTGTAAAAATGAGATAAAATTGAGCTTTTAGGTATTTGATCTATTGGGAATTTGTTTTCTAAACCACTTTTAAGTTTTTCTTTAATATATTCTGTTGAGATAGGGTCTTGTGATGTCACTCAGGCTAGAGTGCAGTGGCGAGATCATAGATCCCTGCAGCACTGACTTCCCAGGCTCAAGCAATGCTATCTCAGACTCCCAAATAGCTGGGACTATAGGCTCATGCCACCACATCTGGTTATAAAAACTTTTATAGAGATAGAGTTTTGCCATGTTGCCCAGGCTGGTCTCAAACTCCTGGATTTAAGTGATCCTCCTACCTCAGTCTCCTAAACTGCTGGGATTACAGATATGAGCCACCACACCTGGCCCTAAACCACATTTAAAATAAGTAGTGTATTCCATAATGCTGAAAAAGATCACATTGGTTCAGTTTTTTTTTAGGTTACAAAATATTAGATAGAAAGATACATCTATCCGGTCATAAGAAGAAAACATTCCAAATCATAGAATTCAAATAGACCATTTCTTCTTGAAATAACAAAACAATTTTCAAAAATGATATAAAACAAACTAGGCATTGAAGGAACATATCTCGAAAAAATAAGAGCCATTTATGACAAACCAACAGCCAACATTATACTCAACGGGCAAAAGCTAGAAGTACTCCCCTTGAGAACCAGAGCAAGACTATCTCTCTTTTTAGACAATATGATTTTATACCTAGAAAACCAAATCATTTGCGTGCAAAGTCTCCTACATCTGACAAACAACTTCAGCCAAGCTTCAGGATACAAAATAAATGTATAAAAATCATTAGCATTTCCAAACACCAATAACATCCAAACTGAGAGTCAAATCAAGAATGCAGCTAGGTACAGTGGCTCACATCTGTAATCCCAGCATTTTGGGAGGCTGAGGTGGGTGGATCACCTGAGGTCAGGAGTTGGAGACCAGTTTGGACAATATGATAAAACCTCGTTTCTACTAAAAATACAAAAATTAGCCAGACATAATGGCAGGCTCCTGTAATCCTTGGGAGGCTGAGGCAGGAGAATTGCTTGAACCTGGGGTACAGAGGTTGCAGTGAGCCAAGATCGTGCCATTGCACTCCAGCCTGGGCAACAGAGCAAGACTCTGGCTCAAACAAACAAACAAAAAATCAAGAATGCAATCTCACTCACAATACCCACAAAAAGAATTAAATACCTAGGAATACAGCTAACCAGAAAGGTAAAAGATTTCTACAATGAAAATTGCAAAACACTGCTGAAAGAAATTCCAGATGACCCAAATATATGAAAAAACATTCCATGCTCATGGATAGGAAGACTTAATACCATTAAAACAGCCATGCCGATAGCTGGGTGCGGTGGCTCATGCCTGTAATCCCAGCACTTTGGGAGGCCGAGGTGGGCAGATCATGAGGTCAGGAGATCAAGACTACCCTGGCTAACACAGTGAAACTTCATCTCTACTAAAAGTACAAAAAATTAGCCAGGTGTGGTGGCACACGCCTATAGTCTCAGCTACTTGGGAGACTGAGGCAGGAGAATTGCTTGAACCCAGGCGGTAGAGGTTGCAGTGAGCCAAGATTGCACCACTGCACTTCAGCCTGGGCAATGGAGCGAGACTCCATCTCAAACAAAATAAATAAATAAAAATAACAGCCATACTGCCCAAAGCAATTTACAAATTAAATGATAATCCTATCAAACTACCAATGACATTTTACACAGAATTAGAAAAAAAATTTTTTTTTAATTCATATGGAACTGAAAAAGAGCCTGAAGAGCCAAAGCAATCCTAAGAAAAAAACAAAGCTGGAGGCATCACACTACCTGAATTCAAATACACCGCAAGGCAGCTACGGTAACCAAAACAACATGATAGTGGTATAAAAACAGACACATCGACCAATGGAACAGGCTAGAGAACCCAGAAATAAAGCTGCACACCTACAACCAACTGATCTTTGACAAAATTGAAGAAAACAAGCATTGGGGAAAGGACTCTCTGTTCAATAAATTGTACTGGAATAATTGGCTAGCTATATGCAGAAGATTGAAACTGGATCCCTTTCTATTACCATGTTTAAAAATCAGCTCACAGTGGATTAAAGACTTAAATGTAAAACCTAAAACCTTAAAACCCCTAGAAGAAAAACTAGGAAATGTCATTCTGGACATAGGCCATGGCAAAGATTTATAACAAAGAATCCAAATGCAATTGCAACAGAAACAAAAATGGACGATTGGAACCTAATTAAACTAAAGAGCTTCGACACAGCAAAAGAAACTATCAATAGAGCAAACAGACAACCTAGAGAATGGGAAAAAATATTTGCAAATTGTGCATCCAACAAATGTCTAATATCCAGAATCCATAAGCAATTTAAACAAATTAATAAACAAAAACTAAACAACCCTATTAAAAAATGGACAAAGGACATGAACAGATACTTCTCCAAAGAAGATGTACATGCAGCCAACAAGCATATGAATAAATGCGCAACCTAACAAATTATTAGAGAAATGCAATTCAGAACCACAATGAGATACTACCTCACACCAGTGAGAGTGGCTATTATCAAAAAGCAAAAAAATAACAGATGCTGGCAAAGCTACAGAAAAAAAGGGAACATTTATATACTGCTGGTGGGAATATAAATTATTTCAGTTACTCTGGAAAAGAGTTTGGAGATTTCTCAAAGAACTTAGAACATAAAAATCATTCGATCCAGCAACCCCATTTCTGGGTATATACTCAAAGGAATATAAATCATTCTACCATAAAGACACACACAGGTGTATGTTCAATGCAGCACTATTCACAATAGCAGTGTCATGGAATCAACCCAGGAGCCCATCAATGTTGGATTCATTAAAAAGTTGGTACCTATATACCATGAAATACTACGTAGCCATAAAAAAAAAATCATGTCCTTTGCAGCATCATGGATGGAGCTGGAGGCTGTTATTCTAAGCAAATTAATGCAAAGACAGAAAACTAAATACCACATATGCTTGTTTATAAGTGGAAGTTAAACACTGAATACATGTAGACACAAAGAAGGGAACAACAGACATGGAGGCCTCTTTGAGGGTAGAAGGGTAGGAGGAGGGTGAAGACTGAAAAACTACCTATTGAGTACTATGCTCTTTACCTGGGTGATGAAATAACGTATATACCAAACCCCTGCAACACAAATTTACCCATGTAACAAATCTGTACATGTACTCCACCAACCTAAAAGTTGGAAAGAAAAAACATATGTATAAAAACTCTAGTATCTACTAATATAACATTTGGCCTATACATGTTTTCTCACAGACATATATTTTAAGGCACGATTAATAGTTTAAGGCACAATTTCAAACCTATCACAGACATATGATGTTTATAAATACCTTAGATAATAAAGCTTTATGGATAGTTGCATTAATGTCTGCAAAAATCCTCACTGCCTGAAGCAACATTCTGATTTTAAAAAATATTTTATATAGCACTCCCTACTGGAAACTGACACTGGAAGTTAAGAATATTATACAAACAACATACTTTCAGATTTCTTTGGGTTTTGGGTTCTGGCAGAAAAATATACAAAATCTGTGAAAATAGAATCTTACCCCAGGGAAGGTATCAATCAGTGTCTACCATTTGTGTTTCATTAATGATTCTCTAACTCTTCTCCTTCCTTAGCTAATGGTGATCAGATAATTTTCCAGATATGGGGCATGTAAAGAGTACTAATTTTTAAGAGTCAGGAACAAATTCTCTGAAAGCATGAGGAGCACAATTTTTGAAGACAGCAGTGCAGAGGTTAACAAACTAAGAAGAAAGTATGTGCAAAGAAGCAGTGAATAATCCAAATCCCTGGGCTAAGATGTTCCCCAGAAAGATAATCAAGAACTAAGCACAATCTGAAAATCTTTTATCATAGAGGGTAAAAGGATCCCACAGTTCCATGAGGTTTGTATATTCCCGGTACTCACACATACACACAAGGAGGGTGAGGAGGGCAGGTAGGTTGCAGACGGGGTAAGCATGGGAGAGCAGAGGAAAGAGACTTGTACATGAACATACAATCTATCAGCAAACCACATCTGTGGCTTATTAGTAAATTATTAAGACATTAATATTTGAGCTGCTGAGACAGCAAGCATCCCCACAGAACAAGAGTACATACATTTGTCCTATGACTCATCTATACAAGGTACAATATATTTTCAAGCAATTTTGAAATTTAAATTACATCATCTTCAGGCAATAATTTCTTCTTACAATTCCCATTTACTCCTTCACTGATACAAACCAGAGAAAGGACAAGTCCCTCCAATATATTCTCAATTTTGTATCCCTAATGCTGGTACATAGGAGGTTCTCAGTAAATAATTAAGGGCTGAACTGAGTGATCCACATGATGGGGGAGGCCTTCTTTAATTCCTACAGCAGAGTTAATTGTTCTCTCTTCTGTATCCTTAATCACAGTGCTTGTTTATCAAAAGTGAACACAAAACATTTTATTTTCACCATTTGATTAATGTGTTATTTTCCATACTACATTGGAAGATGATCACTAACAGGAACAATATCTAGTACATGGTAGGAGGCAGTAAATGTTTAGTAGAAAGGAAGAAAAAGTAGAGAAGCTGATGAAAACATGTTTCAGGAAACTTTATTTTTCCTCTTTCTACTTTTTTTTTTTTAAATCTTGTGTCAACCACTGACTTTCAATGAAAAGTGGTAAGGGACCAGGCATAGTGGCTCATGCCTGCAATCCCAGCACTTTGGGAGGCCAAGGCAGGAGGATAATTTGAGCCCAGGAGTTCCAGATCAGCCTTGGCAACAAGGTGAAATCCCACCTCTACAAAAAAATTTAGAAATCAATCAGGTGTGCTGGTATACACCTATAGTCCCAGCTACTCAGGAGGCTGAGGAGGGAGGATCGCTTGAGCCCAAGAGGCAGAGGTTGCAGTGAGCAGAGATTACACACCTGAACTCCAGCCTGGCGACAGAGTGAGACTCTATCTCTAAATAAATAAATAAATACAAACTAATCAAAGAAAGCAGTGAAGGAATTGCTCTGCTATGTATGAAACCCTGACCCGGAAGCAGTGTTTCAGGAAACTTTTGATGACCAGTTTGCAAATTCATTCTCACAGGCTACCCTATCTCCTGCTACTGTCCAACCCACATTCTCTGATTTAATTATGTAGTTCCACATCTTCAGCAAGATTTCCATGATCAGACAAGTTGGAAAATTTGTCTTCCTCACTTTAGAAGGGATGCATCTTAACTTCTATGGTTAAAAAGATTTGAATACACTATACATAGATGCAGCACTGTAAGCATCTTCAAGATGATTGATACCTCCTTGAGAACAAAATAAAACTTAAACCGTGATTTATTTTCTGCACAGTTCCACCATGCACAGAAATTTAAAACATTATGGAATAAATGTGCCCTCAATAGAGGAATAAATAAATAAATGATGACACCTTCATTCAATGAAGTACCTTAAAACAGTTTAAGGAAGAAGGTAGCTCTATATGTATGATGAAAGACTAAATAAACACAGTGTGGAAGAGTAATGTTATAGAACAAAACATGTTTAGCATGATCATAGGTATTGCAAAGCTAAGCAACAATAACTATATACGTATAAGGTTTCAAAGGTATATGCATATATAGATAACTAAGTACTTTAAAACGCCTAGAAGGATACACACCACATTGTTAAAAATGATTACCACTAGGGAAAGGAGTGTGATTTTTACTCTTTATAGTTCTGATTGTAAAAATATTATATGAAATTATATGCATTTACTACTTGTGCAATTTTTTAAATGGAAACAGGAAATCTGAATGCCTAACTACTTAGGCATTGCATAAGATAGTTTATATATATATTATTCCATTTCTTCATCCTGACAAAGCTGTGGGACTGGTATCACAGCTTTGTCATACCAAATGGAAGCACAGAGAAGTTATTAAATGGCAATCCGAATTTGAAAACAGGGCTCTGTGAAGACAAACTGTGTATGTGCACTTTTCCTGACATCATAAAACCTCACAAAAAAATGCTTCACTGAGATGTGTTGAGCCCTTGATCCTTGCTTTCATTTTCTGCTTTAAACAGGAGATTGCTCCAAAATTATTTGTATATGTATACATACATATATATGTACTTTTACTTAACAACTCCTATTTATTACACTTCATTTGAACCCTCAGGATTTCAAGTCTACATTTCTCCATGATGGCTAGAAAGGTGGGTAAGAAACATATTTCATATGTAAGGTATGAAATGGCAAATATGAAATAACACAACTTCATAAAAAGGAAGTAAAATTTCCCTATTCAACTTATCCAAATAAGATGTGAAAAGGCCATTCCAGCATTCCCATTTTATTTTTAATAAAAAGGTATTAAGTTCTTCTAGTGACCTTTAGAGAAGGAGCGTGGCCTATAAAATCTATTTAAGGATATTAAACCTGGTTGACGTTTCATGTGTTGACCTTATGAATAGCAATCACTCAATTAGATATTTCATTTTCCTTTCTTATTTATAGTACCTTGCCATAATGTACTATGATTTTGTATGATTTCTGTGAGGTCAGAGCTGTATTCCAACAATTCTAATCTTTCTAAAATGTTTTTGGAACTCCTTTATAGGAAACAAATGCATTTAGAAGTGGTTATTTATTGTTCTCAATGGCAATTGTTTTATTCTGCCACTGAGAACAATAAATAACCACTGAAGTTACTGAAGTAACTCCAGTGCCAACAGTGCCTGGCACATAGTGAGTGCTTAATAAGCATTTACTGAACAAAATGAAATCACTATACTCTGATGCCTAAACCTTGCCAAAAGTTACTGTGACTCAGCCACAACGAACAAGGTGATTAATCAGGGCAGATGAAGTGAAGTAAGACTCACTCATCAATAACCGTAACTGTAACTATAAAGTAATTCAGCTGTTCTCTTCTCTTGGGTGTGTTCTATTTTATTCTCTTATGTTCTGTTATTCTGTTGCTTATAAAGGGAGATGTGAATGAAATAAAAAGAGATTATTAAAAAACGATTTGAGCAATGACGGCACCACTAGAATAAATGTATGTAGCCTTACAAGTGCATCATTTTATAGAGAATAATACTAATCTGAACATATAATAAGATTTCTCAAGAGAAACTCAGGGTCAGTATTTCATACTTATACTACAAGTAAAAATTTTAAATTTCAAACGTGTAAGGCTTAAATGACACAGTTTTAGTTTATTATATTAATTGAATTATATGGAGGGGAAAAGAACGTCACTATACACTACTCTAAATCTTTAAAGAAAGAGCCAGGTGTGGTGGCACATATGCCTGTAATCCCAGTACTTTTAGAGGCCTAGGCAGGTGGAGCACCTAAGGTCAGGAGTTCGAGACCAGAACATCGTGAAACCCTGTCTCTACTAAAAATGCAAAATTTAGCTGGGAATGGTGGCGGGCACCTGTATTCCCAGCTACTCAGAAGGCTGAGGCATGAGAATCGCTTCAACCCAAGAGGTGGAGGCTGTAGTGAGCCAAGATTGCATCACTGCACTCTAGCCAGGGTAACAGAGTAAGACTCCCTCTCAAAAAAAAAAAAAAAAGGTGAAACCCTGACTCTACTAAAAACAGATAATTAGCTGTGTGTGGTGGCATGTGCCTGTGCCTGTAGTCCCAGCTACTCCAGAAGCTGAAGCAGGAGAATCGCTTGAACCCAGGAGCCAAAGGTTGCAGTGAGCCAAAATCATGCCACTGTACTCCAACCTGGGCAACAGAGTACGACTCCGTCTAAAAAAAAAAAAAAAAGAAAAAGAAAAAGAAAGAAAATATTTAATCGGCCAGACATGGTGGTTCACACCTGTAATCCCAGTACTTTGGGAGGCCAAGGTGGGCAGGTCATTTGAACCCAGGAGCTCGAGACCAGCCTGGTTAAGATGGCGAAACCGCATCTCTCCTAAAAGTAAAAAATTTAGTCCAGCATGGTGGTGCGTGCCTCTAATCCCAGCTACATGGGAAGCCAAGGTGTGAGAATCGCTTGAGCCCAGGAGGCAGAGGTTGCAGTGAGCGAAGATTATTGCACTCTAGCCTGGGTGATAACGTCAGACCCTGTCTCCAAAAAAAAAAGTATTTAATTTTATTATGTCTTCTGTTATTATAGTGATACAGATATGATAATAGGCATTTTATTGTGTCATATATTATTCTACACAAGTCCTACAGAAAGAATACTTTCAAGTCATTCAGCATTTTGAAAAATAGACCCAAACCATTTCCATTTTTCATTTGCACTTTGATGAAGCCTGTTCTATATTCTTGTCTTGGCAAAATTCAGCAGTACATTTAATATGAATGTTATTACTACAATTAGAAATTGCATAGATATAATCTGTATAATTAAAATGAATATGGGAAGTCTTGAATGTTAGCAGAAAAGAAATCACAATAAACTATAAATTAGCAAAGTAAACTGACTGTAAATACAAACCAGAATAAAACTAGACATAATTCTGAAGGACAGTATTGTTTGTAGGTAATGAATGCTAGTTAATTTTCTTCCAATTGAAAGGCAGTGAAGTTTCATTCATTGGCTAAGTGAAACAGGGCAGAGATGGCATTAGCCTTTTCTACACTATACTTAACTTACAACCCTTAGACTTCAGTGATTTGCTCTAATGCTGTCCTGAGAATCTGTGTGAGGGAGTGCCTTGCAAAGAGCTACCTATAATATAATCAATAACTGACCAAGCTTTCTCATATGGACTCTAAGGCACATTTTTCACAAGCCAACTTTCATTCTTCAGTGAATAAGGTTAAACCCAATGTTAAATCAAGTAAAAGAGAGGTCTGCCATCACCTACCCCAGGCCCTCAGAGTATCAACAAACTCCTGGAGGGCACACCGTCTTAATAGCTAAAAGGTCTTAGAAACAATAAGGGTTTTGAGGAGAGATCCAAGATGGCCGATTAACAACAGCTCAGGGTTGTAGCTCCCAGTGAAAGCGCAGAGAGCGAATGGACGCCGTACTTTCAGACGAATTCTTGTTGCCCACAGACTAGGAGATTCCCGGCGGAGGAGCCACACGGGTCGCCAGCGCGACTTTTTTGGCCGGCGCGGCTATTTTGCCGGCGCCCCAGCACGGCGCTTCTCGGCGCGGAGTATACGG
>CAUYLG010024670.1:0-12980 GCA_963573385.1 Cacajao melanocephalus
TAGCCTGGGCAGTAGAACAAGAATCCTGTTCTCTCTCCCTCTTTTTCTTCCTCTTTCTTTCTCTCATACATTCTTTTTTTCTTTCTTTCTTTCACTCTCACTTTCTTTCCTCTCTTTTCCTTTCTTTCAAAAAAAAAAAAAAAGAAATTAAGAAATAAAAAAGCAGTAAGAAAGTTTCCATCTTCCATTAGTAAAATGGGTGAAGAGCTAGGCATTGAGATAGGAGACACTAGAATAGGATCAGATGCAAGGAGAGGAAGAGATGTCATGACATACAGTGCTCTATGCTATAGGGATACGAGAGTTACAACAGCTTATATAAAAAGGAATGATGGAAGCAACGGCGAATGAGCGTCAATGTAGTGTTTGATAACGTAAAACTAGAGTCAGAAACATTGCCTGATGATATGGCCCATGTCTTATTCTAGCTTTAGTGACTAATCCAATGTCTATAGATAGAAAGGATTTAATGTGATTTCTAAAGATAGTCAATTTAATGCAAGATTATATAGTATCTATATGCTGGGAAAATAGGGGAATGTATTATTCTCTCTTTGATCCTGGAAAAACTGAGATTTATGGCAGTGGATAACTTGGCCAAGGCTATATACTATGAGTCAGCAGAAAATTGAAGGAAGAAAACTCAAGATTTAAAGAGTTGGAAGTAAATTTAGAGATCATTTGACCTAGTCTCTTTGCGGAGCAAGAGTATAAAAAATTTTGCTATGAGTCTGATGGGTAGTTAGTAACAGATTTGTGACTGGAACCCAGGTGTCTTGACTCTTAGTCTTGAATTTTTTTTCACTCCAGTGCATTTATTGAATTTCAAGTTAATTATCCATTGCTTGGTGATTTGGCCTCTCACAGTAGCCAAAAGAACCCTTTCTGAAATCAGTGGATAGCAAAAAGTATTGTGGAGTAATTGAGGCCCAGGGATGTTGGGTGAAAATTTAAGCTGATGTGAATGTTGGCAAGTCGATGTGCAGCACATATGAGAACAATTATAACAATTCCCTGCGATCTCAGTTTCTTCATCTATAAAATGTGATAGTTGTGAATAATTATGTTCTTGCTCTGTGAAATTATGGTTCTACAAATGATTCCCCCAACATCCAAGTATCCTTGCTGGACTTGTGAAAATAATCCCCCTCCCCTTCCTTTCATTGTTTGGAATATGTTTCCTGATGAAAGGGGATATGTGCTGGTTTTTATCATGGAACATATTTTCATGTTTAAACTCTAGAGAAAGTGAGAGGAAAGCATAAAACAGGAAGCATCTGTATTTTTAACTGGCAGAGCAAGTGGAATTTGATGTGACTTCAACATTTTTCACTGCCTTGTATTAACAGATGGCTAGAATTCAGAAGTGCTTTACATAGGAAAATGGGTGGAAACTGGTAAGAAGGCCTTGCAGAGGAAGGAAGGAAGGAAAGAAAAGTGAGAAGGAGGAAGAGAGGAGGGAAAAGGAAAAGGAAAGGATGGGATTGGAGAAAGGAAGGAAGGAAGGGAGTGCTGCGGGATGCGGGGAAGGAAGGCAGAAAGTGGGAGGGGGAAGTGGGAGGAGGAAGGCAGGAAGTGGAAGGGAGAAAGGCAGGAAGTGGGAGGAAGGCAGGAAGTCGAAGGGAGGAAAGCAGGAAGCACCAGGGTACCATCAGGTACTGCTAGCACATTACTTTCTTGAGAGAAAGAGGGAAAGAGAGGTGGAGAGCAAAAGGAAATGGCAAAGAGTAGAGGAGGGGGAAAAATGAAGAGGTAGTGAGATTGAAAAACTGCATTGGCCTTCCTCAATATGGCCTAGAGATAGATCACTTGGTTTAGAGCTTGCAGATTTACTTGGAGGTCTTGACTCTTCCACTGTCTACTGCTTGAACACTCTAATTTATACAGATTTTCATTCTTCTCATCAGAAAGATGAAGTGGAGAAGAGAGAAGGACAGGGAAGAGTTTCAGGTGAACAAAGCTTCAACAAAGAATCTGCCTATTTGTCCAAAAGCAAATGTTCAGTAGGACTTGTTCCCAGCACCTGGATGGAAGCATATAGGTTCCATCACGTTGTCTTATCAGAAAGCTCAACAGTCAGGGTGGTTACCTGATCCCTAGAACTAAGCTATTCAAATCTCCCACCTAACTCTTCAGACCACCAATAGTTTTTTGGTTCTCATGCTTAGATTTCTTTTGATAACCAACAAAGAATACTATTATTACTTTCATCCCTCATGTGTCCATAGATTCTCAAGTTTTCTAATCTTACCACACTCTGAGATACCGGGAATGAATGGCAATTCAAACCCAAGTAGGATTCTTTCATAGCACTTCATTGGAAATTCTTGGTTTCTAGAACCAATGTATGCAATATTTTGCTATCAGATGAGATTGGAGGCATTCACAGTAATACGGCCATAGACTATTTTGCTATCAGTGGATTTCACGCAGCTCCTGGTTGACATATACCTAATACATACTTTCTTTGCACACTAATAATCACCTTGAATTAGGAGTGGCAATGTCAGCTAATAGACTGTGGTGGCGGGAACTCCCTTTTCCCTCATATTCTTCCTCAGGGGCACAACTTAGCATCTACTTCATTTCTTTCTCTTTTTGCTTTCTGTACTGGCCTTCCTTCTCTTTATTAAAAAGTCAGTCTAGGGCAGATCACAAAGGGCATGGTTGTCCTTAGTGAGAGGAGAGGTAAAACGTCAAGGGTACGGACCTCCTGGGGTTGCTTCCTCTTCCTCAATTGGCAGAGCCAGCTGTAAGCTCACCTCTGCACAGTGTTCTACTCCCACTGGCCTTATGCTTTTCTTCCACTCTACCTCTGGCCCGCTTTGATGAAATCCCCCAAATCCTAGCCCCTCTTTGGCCACACTGTCAATTTTGCTGAATTGCTAGGTTTTTTAGAATTAGGGGAAGCCCCTGGCTCTCGTTCCCAGCCACAAGGGAGATGAAGAATCCCCTCTCTTATTAAGCACGAGGCATAATACAGTATGCCTTCTTGCAGAGAATTATTTTAGCGATTAATATTCTCTACCTTTGAGCTTCTTGAGTTCCTGGACAAGTTCAAATGGGTTCTTATTCCTCTTAACAATGCATCCCCATTTTTTAGTGCATGTGTATATTTATCACAGCAGGCAAATTGACTAAGACAGGAGATACATAGCTTTTATCTGATTTTAAAATTGTTTTTGATTTAAAAGTAGATGAGCAAATTTGCCGGGTAGATGAATTCATGTGATACGTTTTTTTGTGGATTTAACCAGTTCAGCACTCACTCTTTGAGACAGTTCCTTCTGGATTACAAACAATTCACTTAAAATGAACTTGTGAAACATAATGCCTCCTCATAAATTGGAGACTGACTGTATTAATGGAAATAGTTTAGTACATATTGATGTGCGAATTACATGCAGCAAAGGCATTTACTATTTAAAAGTACGTTATGGGAAGTTACTTCAAAATCATTGATCATCTCCTGCATTATCTGAGTTATAAGTGTTAATTAATTGTCCTTAAGACAGAGTACTTACAGATGATTAAAACCTGGGTTTTAAATCTTTTTAAAATATGTCTAGAGTCTAACGTATAATTCTAGACATGTTTGAGTCTTTTTCAAATATGATGTATAAACTCTTTAAAAGTTAAACTTGGAATATGTAGCAAAGCCATCAAGGTTTCTTCAAAGAGAAGAACCACAAAGTGTTCTCTACAGCTTGCAAATATTCATCACGAACACACAAAGTGAAGCGCTATCTCCCCGTAAAGACCATGACTTTTAGAAAACAGCATTTCCATTTTATTCCCATCTAGCAATCTTCTCCCTAAAGGAATATCTGAACAATACAGGCACAGTTAAGATTGTTAAGGAGCAAACAATTATTTAAATACAGTTGTGGAGTTCTCTTGATGGAACATAAATAGCTAAAATACAAAAAACCGTAGTCTTACTTTTAAATTTTGTGCACTTTGCCTAACTCACTGATAAGGCATGTCTAGACGGGGCTACAGACTTTATTTTTTCTCTCTCTCTTTCTGTCTGAAGCACTCCCACTTTCCTCACTGTAAGTACTGCAGAGGGCTTGATGGATATAGAGGAGCTTTACTGACAATCTCTGAAACCCTCTTCCACACTGGAATTTTATGAACATCGCCAAAGACACTGCACCTCATAGGTAGAATATTAAAGTATGGGCCTGAGAATACAGCTTGGCTCTAGATCTGATCTGCCCCTCTTCTTCCAGCTCATCCTCTCTGTTGCCAGGTCCCCCTGCTCAGATTTCTGCTTGCAGCTGTTTCATCTGGCTCCTTCCCTTTCATTTCTTGCCCATTTCCCCAGCAAGTATAGATACTTAGGTTTCTGATCCTCATAGATTTTCCTGTTCACCTAACCCTACCTCACCTCATCCCCAGACTCATTTTCCTGATTCACACCTGCCTTTTGACTTGCAGAATCCTTTGCTAAAAGCTCTGTTACTTGGAAGATTATTTTATTTTACTTATTACTATGGCTTTTATTTTTGTCAAAAATGAGAGCCAAATTTTTAGCTTCTCTGTTCAGTGAAGAAACAGACTCCTCAGGTCCTTTTGCTTTTTATTGGCCTTTCTCTCAAACATTTTCCATGACTTCTATCCACGTAGCCTCTAGACATTACAAGAAATAATATTTCTCCTCTCTAATTCCTGGAAATCTCTCTGGGCTATGAACATGCCATTATCTTCCCTGGTACATGAATCCCGTGCCCCTCCTGAATAAGTATAATTTTTATTTTTTACCAACTGTCTTACCTCATATTGATATACATTTGGTTTCATATAGATACCCCTTAGCTATTATGTTTCTTCCTGAAACAATTTCCAGTTTATCGTTTTGCTATTTCTGGCCCCTACCCTAGTTGACAGCTGAAAAATGACAAAGATAACACAACGTATCCCACCTTCTTTGTTGATGCAAATGTTGACCGTACGTTGACAAATAGTGGACTCTTAAAAGAAGTACACTAAAAATTTATAACTTGGGTTTTGACCACCAGGAAACAGTTTAGAGGATAACTTGCAATAAACATGGGTATGTTTATTGGGCATGGGCGCTTCTTCCCACACAATTTTCTCTTTTACTTGAACACGTGCTGAAAGTGAAGCTCTAGGTTCTTGATAGCCGCAAAGGCACTGAGATGATCAGGAGCCTGCGGGCCAGGTGCCTTAGTCTGTTCCTGCTGCTATAACAAAACATCTTAGACTGGGTCATTTAGAAGTAAAATAAATGTAAATTATCATAGTTCTGGAGACTGGGACATCCAAGATCAAGTTACTAGTACATTCAGCGTCTGGTAAGGGCTCACCTTGATTCATAGAAAGTGCCTCTTGCTACATCCTCACATGGCAGAAGCAGAAGGGCAAGAGGCCCTAGGGTACTCTCTTTAACCCCTTTTATAAGAGCATGAACCCATTCATGCATATGGAGGAGACTGAATGGTCCTCCCCAAATATCTTATCTCTTAATAACATCACATTGGGTACTAAGATCCAACATATGAATTTTGAAGGAACATCAATGTTGAGACAATAGCACTAGGCTTCTTGTCCCTGTAGCTACACTGATTCTTAGTGGGAGACATTCTCAAATTACAATGTGTATTTTCCATTATATTGTGGCATTTATCACTCTAGAAGGCTTTCGACCTTTTGGGTTTTTTTTCCCCTCCATGTACATACCAATGAATACAAATGCAGTTTGTAAATGCTAGGTAGCATTTGTTGCTCTGCATGGTTTTCATTTATCTGATTGTGTTTTCAGACTCATATATGACACATAAAGATGCCTTCTTATAAGCAAATGGATATGGTAATAAAGCATTTTAATAAATTCAATCAATAGATATATGAGGATGATTTTTAAAAAATTCCAGCCTGTGCTAGTGCTGCCAAAAGAACTAGCTTTATTAGATAAAAGAATTTTAAAGCTGAACTCAGTATTGATTGATCCTTTTATTTAGTATTCCCCTTGAATTTTATGTTTCTAATGATTGTACAACAGTAGACAAAATACATGACCAAACTCTATTTTACAAATTGGGACACTGACATATAGGGAAGAGGTAAGTTTTTTCTATTAGCTATTGTAACTGACTGACAAAAACTATTTTAATTTATTTCTGGGCTGAGATAATTATATGAAGTTCCTGGCAGAGAGTGTCCATTCTACCTCATTCTTCCTTCTTTTTCTTTAAAATCAAACAATCAACAAATATATTCTGAGTGTCTCCCATGAATATAAAAGAATGTTCTAGCATCAGAAACTTTATAATCTATTTTTAAAGAAAATATATAAGCCCATAAACATAAATCCTCTATATAAGCTACAAAGAAATGTGTATTAAATGACTCATTCAGTGCAATAGACATTTAGAATAGAAGAGGATCCCTTCATGCTGGAGTGATTGAGACAGTTACATGTTGAAGCTGTTTAAACAAATATCAGTTCAAGAATTATGTGGGGTGTTGTGAGAATTTATTGAAAGAGTGTCTACATATTGTGTAGAAGACATCAAATGCTCCCCAAATGTTAGTTCCTCCTTTGTCCACCATCTCACCCACCTCTAATATTTAAACACATCTATTACATTACTTCCAACAGAGGTCATTTGGCTTGGTCTTACCCCCAAAATCATTCAGCAGTCCCTGAAAATCTTTCTAAAGTAACTGAGTTGGTAATATTATCTGTATGAATTCCTCTGTAGGGGCTTCACAGTGGCGAAAGTCTGATATATGGAGCTAAGTTCTACCTTTGTCACTTCCTGAAGGCATTATGATTTTGGCACAGTGGTTAGTGCTTGGATCCTAGGGCCTGATTGTGTGGGTTCAAATCCTGCCTCTGCTTTACTGGCTATGTGTACCTGGATAAATTATTTCATCTGTCTCTGCCTCAGTTTCATTATATTTGAAATGGGTATATTTATAGTATCACAGGCTTATTGTGAGATTTAAATGAGTTAAAGCACTCAAAATACTGAGGAAATATATTCAACAAATTTTAGCAGGTATAGTTATTTATAATTATTATCCATAATAACTAAAAATAACTTTGTTTTCACATTACAAAAGACTTTCATGGGTATTTATTTACTTAAGTACTATGTTTATCCAGTGAGAATGATAGAACAATAGTTATCATCCCCATTTTATAAGTTTTAGTTTTGGAGTATAATTTAGTTTGGGGTATAATTTACCCCAAATTATATATTATTTTAAAATATTTCAAACAATACAGAGAAATTCAAATAAAAGAATAAAGATAATGCTGAATTCTACCACAAAAGGGGAAATCACCACTAGGAGTTCTGTTAACACCAATTCGAGTACATGTGTCTTCACACACATATGTGGATAGGTGTGTTGTTACAAATGGGATCATATTCAGAATCCATTTAACAAGTATTAATTGAATATCAAGCCTGGACCAGAAGACAGTGATGGAGTTGGAGGGAAGTGGATGATCTGAAACACACTTAGGAGTGAACAGATATCAGGGTGGATTAAATATGAGAGATGAGGAAAATTAGGGGATACAGACAATATACAGGTTTTGCCAGGTATACTAGGATTTATTGGTGAGGATTTACTTAGGAGGGAACAGTATTATCCTGTGATACTTTTACTCATTCATTTATATTTTATGATAATTGAGGCCAATCAATATACCTGTATATTTTCATTTTTAGTGACTGCACAGGATTACATTTTATGTACAGTTCTATATGCAATTAAACTATTCTTGTATTGACGTGTTTAGATTGTTTGCAATTTTTTAATAATTTTCAGCAAAACTATGATGATTATCTTTATGAAGACATTTGGTTTTTCACTTATTCAATCATTTATTTAGTGTACATTCCAGGAAGGGGAAATTGTGTGGCCAAAGGGTATCACAATATACAATTTCATGTATGTTGTCAAGCAGTCCTCCAGAAAAGCTACCCCAACTTAAGCTTAGTATCAACAGAACAAGAGAGTGCCCACTTATCAACGCTCATTTACTCTTTCCAACCTTGAATACTGATGACCTAAAGAAAGAAAAGAGGGATCTAGAGATGAAGTACAGAGGGAAAGAAGGAAATTAATGTTTACTACTTCTAAGTATGTACACATTTTTCTAGGTATGTAATTCTCTTATTAATTTCCCATGATAATCTCTTAGTCTTCTCAGTTTTTGGCTCTTTTTTTGTTACGTACTCTTTTCTCTATGGTGTTTTACCTTCCTCAGGCAGCTTTTTGGAGAAATTAAATGTATTCTATAGAACTTAATAGCTTACACCAATTAATAGGTAGAAGAAGTGGTAAATGACACCATTTTCAGGAAACAAATATATAGTAAGATTAACAATGACAACAAAAAAATTGTTCTTTAAAAAAGGAAAGATTATTTCCAGCAAATCATGAAGCTTAACCATGTTTTCTCAAGTCCTTTGTTAATGATAGCAAACAATTAAGGTTCAAGGAATGGTCAATTTTTTATTAAAGGTCTCAAACCTTTTGCACCAATTCCCTTCAGGAAAAGCCTTCCTAACTTGTATGTCTATATTTCCAACAGTAAACACAGCATAAAGAAGAGAAATAATAATTTTTAAATTAAGGATCATTAACATGCCTTGAATTTATCATTCTCAAGATTTTCATGTAGAGGAGGAAGACCCAGGAGATGAAACCTGGTATCATAACATGCCTTGAAATCTATAGCTATGATTAATTCTCATGGAAACAGTTTTGTCAATGTCTATCTTTTCCCCAAAGGAAAGTGAAACCAACAAAGCTAGTAAGCAGGAAGTTATGCTTAGGTTCCAATTAAACATTTTACCACCTTTCACAAGGTCTATTAGGAAGACATCAGTTTTTTTTAAAGACACGTAAAGTAACCGATGACAAAAAGTTCCCGTATAGAGAGATTCCTTCTCTTAGTTTAATACACAAATGTGCCAGTAAATAACATTCTCAGTCTGACTCTGCACTTTGCTTCCAAGGCACTGGGCAATTAGATTTCCCATTTGCTCACATGTTCTTGATATACACCTTAAATTTCCAGGTACTGAAACTCTTCCCAAGAAATTATTAGAGTCTAGCTGCCCCTGCTCTGGAGGAACAAATATAAGATTTATATTAGACTTTTTGCTGCTATACATCAACTCCCATAAAAACTGTAGTCACCAGGAGAGTATGTGGCATCTTATGGTTAGCACAATTCTCAAAGAACCCAAAAGACCAGTGGTTATGCACCCACTTTCCAAAGCCTGCAGAGAAGAAGTGAATTTTAGAAGAAACAGGGCATCAGAAAACACATCAGAACATCTGTATTCCCAATGCTGCTGATGATAATAAATACCCTAACACCATGTACAGAGAGTCAGGCTCTCATGATGGCTAATGTCCATCTAAAAGTCATAGGATTCTGTTATCTGTAAACCTTAAGGGCTGGCCCATTAAAGCAACTTTATGAACATTAGAAAAAGGCACATCCTCTGGGGTAGATACAGTCCAATGCCTGAATTAATTCCTAATGAGTAGAACACTAGTTGATTTCAGCTCTTGGCTGGGCACTTTGTACATGTACAAAAACCATGATCATACATGGTGGCTGGCCAACAGGCATTACAGAAAAGGGCATATGTTCTAGACTCAGTATTGGACTTGGGAAACAAAAACATAGATTTAAGATTAATTGGAATTGTGCTAATATGTTTTATGGGAAATACACTCTTTGTCTATATAAATGCTCTCTTCATCTTGAAAAGATTTAAGCTGTAAGAATGACATTCATCTGAATAGAGCATAGAAAGTTACACCTAAATACTCACTTGATTCTGGTTCAAGTATCTCAGAAAACAACCAAGCAATTTTTTTCTTCTTGATTGTTTTTACCCTTTTTCTGAAAAGTCTTTCCTTGCACCTTTCTGGGCCAGTCATTAGATATGACGGGAGAAGGCAAGAATAAGGCTGTGGTTGAATGCAGTTTTGTCTAAACTCTTAGTTTTTCCACTTGGTTGGCAAAGCCAGGTGTCACTCTGAAGATGAGGATATCTCGCAGAGCTTGCGAAACCTCAGTCAAGCATATGATCTCAGCAGCTTTGCTCAGCAACTGCTCACACATCAACCAAGAGGAAAAGAAAAGATGGAATAACAAAACCCACAAGAATAAGGGCAATAGTTTTCCCTCAAACTTCAAAATCTATATTGAAAAATTAACGCACATACACACACACACACACACAAAAAAAAAAAACTCAGCAATAAACTTAGAAACTAGAATTGAATAAAGGAAACAGGCAACTCTGGATCCAGTGAAGGTCCAAGAATCTGCTGCAATTATTACATTATTTTCACTTGTGCTCATAAAACTATTTTAAGTGTAATGAACTTGTTTAAGTGAGCATCTCCAGGGATCCATCCTAGCTTGATGTTTTTAGATAATGGAAAACCAAGACCAAAATAAAAACATATAAACAACAAAAATGCTGAGAATGCTACCAGCCTTCCGAGTCAATGAAGGAAATTCCTGCATGCACTCCATGGCAGCTGTCTTTGCCTAGTGATAGGTGAATTACCTGGTGAATTATGCAAAACAGGCAGCCTGATTTACAGAACAGTAATGGACTTATGAGAATTTAGGCAAATCTCTGGCTACATTCTAGACGATGAAACAAGGATTTCTGGCTAGTGCTACAGAACACACACACACACACACACACACACACACCCCTCCATAAACACACATACTATATACAGCTAGTCTTCAGATTCAGATACTTCACTAGCAGCAATCACAATCTATAACATCTGTGACTAAATAGGATGCTCTGGGCTCAACCATTTTCTTTCTTTCTTCTTCCTCTTTTTTCCTACATTGTCATTCAGAATTACTGTCCTTTGCTTTATAACTGAAGAAGCTTCCAGCAGATCCTGGTCAGCTTGTAGCTGTGTTGCTTTGTCCCTCTCAGTCTCCAGATGCCTTTGCGTGTTAAGGGCCACCCTGTCTCCATCGCCGATTGGCTGCGATGACTGTGTTGTTTCCCAGTAGGCTCGAACTGGACTCATCACTCTAACTGGTTTACCCACTTCAGCTCCTTACAGAGCAGATTATAGCCTCAAGGGAGGAGAAACTGACACTAAACATAAATGCACATAAATGGCAGGCAGATAATGGGAGCCTTGCATAGCAAGATGTGAAATCAAAGTACAATCAGGTTTGCACTGATGAGCCAATGCAGCTATTCTCACCAAACCACCACTGCCTCCAAACAGCCTAAAATGTACAGTTATTCTGGTAGCACACACATGCATGTGGGCATGAGAGTGTACGTCTATTTATCTTCAATGGGTATAATCTGTTGACTTTAAAAGAAGAGGCGGTATCTGAAGTGTTGGGTGGAATACTTGTGGAGCATAAATTTTAGGTAGGGACCAGGCTCAAGTTCTTGCCCTCACTGCTCCTCACATTTCATCACTGTTCTTGTGTTGATCACAGAGAAGTCCCCTGAGAAACATGCTTGTCCAGTATTTGATGAGGAACATAGTTTATGTCACTGTAATTTATTTCAACTCAATGGGGGCACTGAGAGCCTGATACATGTTTAGCTTGGTGAAAATACTGGGGAAGGGCAGTAAACCAGGCAAATACAGTCTCTGTCTCCATGGAGCTCATGGTCTGGGGAAGAACAGACATTTTTTATATTACTTTTATTATTCTTGCTGTTAGTGCAAGATATTTACATACATAATCATCCAGTATCAAGAGATTTTTGGTTCTAACTGACTTTGATTTTTTTCATGTACTCTATATTATATTATTAGTGAAAAATCCAGGAATATCAGGAAGGCAGCAAACCACATTGCCATGTGTGTACCTATGCAAAAATCCTGCATGTTCTTCACAAGTACCCCAAAACCTAAAACACAATAAGATGTTAAAAAAAAAAAAAGAAAATACCATGGCCACAGAAAACAGGTTGTAAATCATTATAAGATTTTTATATTTACAAATGGCAATTAAAATTGAAATGAAGAAAAAAAAGCCATAACAGCTTGTACCCTAGACAGACCATCTACTCTGTAATCTGCCCAGTCAAGGGCAGTAGAAGGCAAGTCGCATGGATCTCACTGTCCCCAAGCTGACAGAGGCTGCAACTTAGAGGCTGGTGGGCCAGTTGACTTCAGCATCTGAAAGTCCGCACATCACATAATGGGAAGAAAACTCTGTCTGGAGGCTTTAATGATATGACAAAACAAGTGACAGGACTTTGGTTTGCTTCACATTTACCATATGACGTTTCTTAAAGTGTACATAAAACTTTGTTTCTTGAAGACTTCAGACAGATGTAAGTATACCTTTCAAAACCTAATCTATATTCTAACATGTATCCTTTTCACTGGACTCTATCTTTTAAAAAATACATGCCAGGCCAGGCGCGGTGGCTCATGCCTGTAATCCCAGCACTCTGGGAGGCTGAGGCAGGCAGATCACTAGGTCAGGAGTTTGAGACCATCCTGGCCAACATGGTAAAACCCTGTCTCTTCCAAAAATACAAAAATTAGCTGGGCTGACGGCACATGCCTGTAATCCCAGTTACTTGGGAAGCTGAGGCAGGAGAATCGCTTCAATCTGGGAGGCAGAAGTTGCAGTGAGCCAAGACTGTGCCACTGCACTTCAGCCTGGCGACAGAGCTAGACTCTGTCTCAAAAAAAAAGAAAAAAAGAAAGAAAGAAAAAGAAAAATACATGCCTGACATAATTCTGTATTTGTTTATATGTATTAGCACTATTTTTTAAACATTTATTTCTTTGTCAGAGACCAAATTCTCACAATGTCATTGGTCTAATGAATCATTTGTAAGTTTGAGGAAACAAACCCCAATGGTGGGTTTTTTTTGGTTTTGTTTTGTTTTTTGTGTTTTTTTTTTTTTTTTTTTTTTTTTTTTTTTTTTTTTTTTTTTTTTTTTTTT